>JAYESA010000002.1:150482132-150599632 GCA_036927795.1 Iris macrosiphon | reverse complement strand
GATTGAGGCAGCGGGCAGCCAGATGTTCGATCTTGCCCTTACTTGGTACCGCACAGATACGAGGATAGCGGTACCGGGACTGACTTGGGAGGCTTTCAAGAAGCTTTTCAAGGAAAAAAATTTCCCGAATGTGGCTCTCAGTGCCTTGGAGAGCCAGTTCGAGGCACTCGTCCAGGGGAGCATGCTGGTAGACGAGTATGCAGCAGAGTTCTACCGTCTGGGCAGATTTATAGAGGGTTTGAGCGAGGCAGCGAAGGCGCGGAAGTTCCGCAAGGGTTTGGTCATGGAGGTCAAGTCCTTGACTAGGAGTGACCGCGAGGCAACCTTCGAGCAGATAGTGAGTGACGCTCAGAGGGCAGAGGACGACTTGGAGCTGAAGACCAAGAGGAGTAGAGATACTTCCGGAGCAGGCAGCAGTGCGGGCCCAGCCAAGAGGCCCCATTTCCAGCAGACCCAGCAGCACCAGGGTCAGGGCCGTGCGCCTTCCCAGCAGGCGCCTCAGCAGCAGAGGCAAGGACAGCAGCAGGGTCAGAGGCAGGCCATCAGTTGCCCTTTCTGTAGGAAGCCGGGGCACGGATGGGACATCTGCAAGAAGAGGTTGGGCAAATGTTTGTTATGTGGTACAGCAGATCACCAGTTGAAGGACTGCCTTTCAGCACGCGCTCGTACAGCTCAGGGCGGAGGAGCTGCTCAGAGGGGACCAGCCAGAGCACCTGCAGCACAGTAGAGAGGACAGCCTTTGCAGACTCAGTAGCAGAGGTTTGCTCAGCACCAGCAGCAACACCGAGGAGGACAGCAAGGGCGAGCTTTTTCCCTGACCGTAGACGAGGCCGAGCCCGTTGGTGATGTGATCTCAGGTTCTGTTCTTCTTGATTTCATTCGAGCACTTGCTTTATTTGATTCCGGTGCTTCCCATAGCTTTGTGTCTGTATCTTTTGCTGTTAGACACCATCTTGTTGCTGAACCTTTAGCTAGACTCTGCAAGATCATGACCGGGGGTGGCATCATCCTAGTCAGTGATGTCTGCAGAGACCGGAGAGTTACCTTGGGAGGTCGGGAGTTGAGTGTGTGCCTACTCGTAATGCCACTTTCGAGCTACGATATTGTACTCGGGATGGATTGGTTGAATATGCACTGTGCTAGTATAGATTGTCATGGAGGCAGAGTGTTATTTAGTCCGCCGGGTGAGCCAGAGTTTGAGTTTGCTAGAGGAGCAGTGGAGCAGAGCGAGGGAGTCTTCTACGGAGCCCTGGTGGTAGAGCAGAGGTTGCCACATCCACTGATAGCAGAGTTCATGGATGTCTTTTTGGAGGAGTTGCCAGGGTTACCTCCGGACAGAGATATGGAGTTCTCTATAGACTTGGTGCCAGGTGCGGAGCCGATATCCCCAGCACATCTATAGAGTCAGCAACAGTGAGCTGGTAGAGTTGAAGAAGCACGTGGATGAGCTTCAGGACAAGGGATTTATCAGATCTAGTTCTTCTCCGTGGGGTGCTCCGGTACTTTTTGTGCCGAAGAAGGATGGGTCGATACGGATGTGTATCGACTACAGGGCTCTGAACAGCCTCACAATCAAGAACAAGTATCCGCTGTCGTGTATTGATGATCTTTTTGACCAGTTGAGCGGAGCGAGGGTGTTTTCCAGGATTGATCTGAGGACAGGCTACCACCAGGTGAAGGTCAAGAGGGAGAATATTCCGAAGACAGCTTTTCGGACCAGGTATGGACAGTATGAGTTCATGGTGATGCCGTTTGGGTTGACTAATGCCCCGGCAATGTTCATGAATATGATGAACAAGGTATTCCATCAGCACCTGGACAGTTTTGTGGTGGTGTTTATAGATGACATCTTGGTGTATTCGAAGACCCCAGAGGAGCACGAGGAGCATCTGAGGATAGTGCTGGAGACTCTCAGAAAGGAGAAGCTCTATGGAAAGCTTTCGAAGTATGAGTTCTTTCTTGACAAGGTTGAATTTCTTGGTCATGTGGTGACAGGAGAGGGGATCTCGGTGGATCCGAGGAAGATCATGGCAGTTGAGGCATGGAGTGCTCCGAGTTCAGTAGCAAAGGTCAGGAGTTTCCTGGGGCTGGCAGGTTACTACAGGAGATTTATTCAGGATTTTTCCTGGATTACAGAGCCGTTGTCTAGGCTGACCCAGAAGGACATGGAGTTTGTTTGGTCAGAGGAGTGCCAGATCGCCTTTGATGAGCTGAAGAGGAGGTTGACGACAGCTCCAGTGTTGACGTTGCCATCAGGATCTGGAGGATTCACTATCTATAGTGATGCATCGGGGAAGGGACTGGGTTGTGTTACAGCAGAATGGGAGGGTGATTGCCTATGCTTCTAGGCAATTACGTCCTCATGAGAAGAACTACCCTACCCACGATTTGGAGTTGGCAGCGGTCATCTTTGCTCTGAAGTTGTGGAAACACTATTTATACGGAGAGCGTGTGGAGATCTTCACAGACCACAAGAGCTTGAAGTATGTGTTTACCCAAAAAGAGCTGAACATGAGGCAGAGGAGATGGTTGGAGTTGATGAAAGACTTCGATATATTGTTGCAGTACTATCCAGGGAAGGCGAACGTAGTTGCGGATGCGCTGAGCAGGTATCCGGTAGCTATGTGTCTAACTACAGATCATTATCTTCTGGCAGATCTAGAGAGCTTGGGCATTGAGGTGATAGTGCCTGGAGTTGAGATGCAGATGTGGGGACTGCAGATTCAGTCAGAGTTGGTAGATCGGATCAAGGCTACACAGTTTCAGGATGAGTCCCTGAGGAGCATCAGGGCGCAGGTTCAGATTGGATTATCACATGACTTTACTATTGTTGATGATGGTTCATTGCGGTACGGTACCAGGTTGTATGTGCCGAGTGGGTCGTTGCGCGAGGAGGTTCTTCAGGAGGCTCATCGATCCCAGTACTCTATGCATCCAGGTGCCAACAAGATGTATAGAGATCTGAGAGAGCATGTATGGTGGTACGGGATGAAGCGGGAGATAGCACGCTTCGTATCCCGATGCTTAGTGTGCCAGGAGGTGAAGACAGGAAGGCAGGGGCCAGGAGGTTTGCTCCAGCCGTTACCCATTCCGGAGTGGAAATGGGAGCATGTGACCATGGATTTTGTTTCTGGACTTCCCCGTTCTCCAGGAGGGAAGGATGCGATTTGGGTCATCGTAGACAGGTTGACCAAATTGGCCCACTTTCTACCATTCAAAGTGGGTATGTCTACGGAGAGACTAGCAGAGATGTATGTGCGCCAGATAGTCAGATTGCATGGAGTTTCTGTGAGCATAGTATCATATCAGGACAGTCGCTTTACTTCGCATTTCTGGAGGAGTCTGCAGGCTAGCTTGGGCACCCAGCTCAAGTTTAGTACTGCATA
The DNA here is from genome assembly GCA_036927795.1 of Iris macrosiphon. NCBI lineage: Eukaryota > Viridiplantae > Streptophyta > Magnoliopsida > Asparagales > Iridaceae > Iris > Iris macrosiphon. The sequence continues at coordinate 150,596,246 of JAYESA010000002.1, read as the reverse complement.
TCACCCACAGACAAATGGTCAATCAGAGAGGACTATCCAGACACTTGAGGACATGCTTCGCATTTGTGTTCTGGATTTCAGAGGCTCTTGGGAGGATCACTTGCACTTGGTAGAGTTTGCTTACAACAACAACTACCAAGCCAGTATCGAGATGTCACCATTCGAGGCGTTGTATGGACGGAGGTGTCGTACTCCGTTATCATGGGATGATGTAGGCGAGAGAGGTTTGCTTGGCCCGGAGATGGTGGTTGATGCAGCGGAGAAGGTCAAGCTCACTAGAGATAGACTTCGGGTGGCGCAGGACAGGCAGCGGCATTGGGCCGATAGCCACCGGAGACCTTTGGAGTTTGAGGTATAGCTTAGAATTTAGATTTTGTTCTTGTGTTTGCTTGTGATTGCTTGTTTTAGATTAAGTGTTAAGACCTTGTTTGTGCTAGGTTGGTGATCTGGTATTTCTAAGGATTTCTCCGACGCGGGGCACTATTCGCTTCGGTGGAGGCGGGAAGCTTAGCCCACGTTTCATCGGACCCTTCAGCATTCTTGAGAGGGTCGACGCTGTGGCGTATAGGCTAGATTTGCCGCCTACGCTGGAGGGAGTTCATGATGTGTTCCATGTGTCGCAGTTGAGACGGTATGTGGCGGATCCCAGTCACGTATTGGATCACTCAGAGATCATGGTGGGCCCTACTCTTAGCTATCCAGAGCAGCCGGTGGAGATTTTGGATCGGCGGAAGAAGGTGTTGAGGAACCAGACTATTCCCTTGGTTCGCGTCGCGTGGAGGCATCACTCTCCAGGTGAGTCGACCTGGGAGAGGGAGGATAAAATATGCGAGCGATACTCTTATCTTTTCGAGCCCTGAGGTATGGTTCTTTTCTTTTCCTTGCATTCCTGTCCTAGTTTCGTCTTTTAATTTCGACGACGAAATTATTTTAAGGAGGGTAGGCTTGTCACTACCCAATTCTAGAAAATAGGGATTTTCTTTTATTTTTATTTTTGGTAAATTGTGTATTGTTCATAAATAATTATATTTATATTTAATTAGTGGTTGTATTATTTTTCTATTGGTTGTTTTAGGATTTTCGCTAGTCTGGACCCATGTCAGACCCTAGTGGACCCATGTCCGACCCAACCAACACCCTTGTGAGACCTATTTTTGGGTTTAGAATATTTATTATATTTTATTTTAGTTAGTTGGAGTGATTAGGAGTTAATTTGAGTGCTTTTGGAACCCTAAACCCTAAACCCAAATCCCTATTAGCATAACTAAAGGAGAGGGCATTTTAGTCATTTGACTTAGTGTAACCTATTTCCATCTACACTTGGCCGGCCCTATATGCACCTGGACAGCAGCCCCCCCCATTCTCTTCTTCATTCCTTCACTTCTTCTTCTTCTTCTTCTTCTTCTTCTTCTTCTTCTCCATTCTCTATTTTCTTCTTCTTCCTTCTTCCAATAAGTCTCAAGTAAGTCATTTTTTCTCTTTCTTCTTCTATTCTTCATGGATGTAAACCCTAACCATTTGATTTTCCCTAACCTAAGTGTTTAGAGCCTAGACTTAGTGTGGAGGCTTGATTTGGAGGCTTGGAGGCTTGAGGGTGGTGATTTCAAGGGTTTTGGAGACTTTGGCCTTGGGATTCCAACTCCCAAGAGGTAAACCCTAACTTTCCTCTTAGTGGTTACTCTAATATAGTATAATTAGTGGTTTAGAACCTTCTTAGACTTTAAGGCTACCCGTGGAAGAAAGTTGGAGCTTGTTTGGTTGTGTTTGGAGACTTTGACATTAAGTTTTGTGTCAATTTTGGGTGAAATCCGAGATTGGCCCAATTTTGGGTGATGCCTTAGGTTAGACGGACCTAGGTAGACGTGCTTAGGTGTCTTGAGGGTTAGTACGTGTCTCCGTTCGGACACGTGAAGTCGTGTCGCGGAGAAATGGGCATTTCGGGCAATTTGGGAGTTTTCGTCGTCGTAGGTTCTATGTGCGTGCGCGTTTTTGCCACGGAACTAGAATCGACGAGTTATCATTTTTTTCTAGGATCTAGACATCGATTAGAACCCGTGGGTAAATTTTAGGCCGATTCCGAGTAGGTTTGGTATGCGTTTCACGAGGTTTTGTGAACCGCACTCCACGTGTTCGTCGAAATGACCGAATGGCCATTTTGACTTAGTTTCTTGGTTTCGGGCTCGTGCACGCGTTGGGTTAGCTTCGGGGAGTGTGTGCTAGAGTTCTCGGGTTGTATTTTATATATTTATATGTATTTATTGGTGTTTGGGTCGTTGTGCGTGCGTTGTGTTGTGTGTGTTGTGTTTAGGAGTCTATTTATATATATATATGTATGTGTGTCTATATATATATCTGTGTGTGTGTGTGTTTGTATGTGTATATGAGTGTGTATATGTGTTTGTGTAAGTGTATCTATATATATATATATAAGTATATGTGTATATGTGTATGTGTGTCTATATATATATATATATGTGTGTGTCTATATATATATATTTGGTTGTGTGTATATATATATATATGTATATATGGTTGTGTATACATATATCTATAAGTGTGTGCGTGTGTGCTTGCGTGTTTGTAAGTGTATGTGCCTATATACATATGTGTGTGTGTATATATATATATTTGTTTAGGTGTATATATATATCTATAAGTGTTTGTGTATATATATATATATATATATATATATATATATATATATATATATATATATGTAGAGTGTGATTATATATATATAGATATGTGTGTTTATATATATAAATGTGTGTGTACCTATATATATAAGTGTGTTAGTGTATGTATATATATATATGTGAAGGTGTGTGTCTGTATGTGTGTTTGTGTGTGTGGTGTGTCGAGGGGTAGAAGAGGCAGTGAGCAGCAGTAGCTGCTGTGCAAGGGGCCAGCAGAGCAGCGAGAGCAGGGAGCCTGCAGCAGCAGGTAGCAGCAGCGAGTGTAGCAGCTGCAGCAGCAAGAGAGGGGCAGTGCAGCAGCGCAGCAAGCGCAGCAGCAGCCTGCTGCAGCAACATCAGCAACAATTGCTGCACTGGCAGCGAACAACAGCGGCCTAGGCAGGAGCAGCAGCAGCGTGGTTTGCCTCAGCAGTAGCAGGTAGCGAGAGGGAGAGATGTATAGATGTATAGATAGATAGATAGATAGATAGATAGATTAGTAAGTATATATATATATATATATATATATATATATATATATGGATATATATGTGTATGTGTGGATATATATATATATATATATATATATATATATATATATATATATATATATATATATATATATATATATCTAGTTACGTAGGTATATATACATATGTGTTAGATATATATTAGCCTATATATATAGCTAGGTATATATCTATATGCGTAGATAGTTAGATAGATGGGTAGTTAGTGAGGAGTTAGAGGGATATCTCAATACCTTGAGATATTAAGGTATCTCAATACCTTGAGATACCCAAGGTATTGAGTATCAGAGCGGGGTTTTTGAGCAATTGCCTAGGTTTAAGTTTAGAGTTAGGTTTTTATGTATTGGTATATATAATTACGCGTGCTAGCATAGGTTTTAGCGGGTATAGGCGGGGTGCGTAGCCTAGGTTGAGATATTGGATACCGAGGGTATCCCGATATCTCAAGGAGGCGAGTTTGAGGGTTTACTAGCTTAATGAGCTAGTTTTGACCTAGAATTTTAGGGGCACCCTAGTTTGACCTAGCGTTGACCATAATTGTCCTCGTTGACCGTAAAAGTCAATGTTTGACCTAGTTTTGACCCTGAGTTAACTTTTTGGACCCCGGTGTCACTACCATATTTTCTAGGAAAGGGTATTTTAGTCATTTGGTAATTAATTAAATATTGTGCATTTTAAATTTTTATTTATTATATTATTTATTTATTATTAGCATGTTAGATTTATTTTTGGACTTATGTTAGTGGACCAACTAGTTTAGTTTAGACTCATGGACCAACATTTAATTCTAGTTAGAATTGAGCCCAATAATTAGAAGCCCAATTATTAGGAGGATGATTAATTATGTTAAACCCATTAGACTAGAAGCTTCCCTCCTTAATTAATTTCTTCATGAGAGGCCCCAAGGGGTATTTTAGACTTTACATAGTAGCTTGAGGGAGGGGGCAAGTGAGGCCTATATAAAGGGGATGAAAAGTTTCTCTCTCTTCATTTTTCATTCCAAATCTAGATCTAGAAAATTTCCTCAACCAAATATCTACCAAATTTCCACCCAATTATTTCTCAAATCACCATTGGAGGCTATTAGAGCATAGATCTACAAGAAGGAAGCATAGATCTACAAGGAGGAAGCATGGATCTACAAAGAGGAGCAAGGATCTACAAGTTGGAGGCAAATTTTACCAATTTTGGAGGTTTTATTGGGAATCCATCTCTCAATAGGTACAATTCAGTTTCCCCCCCTTAAATTAGGTTCTAAATCTGAGAATTAACCATGAAAAATCAACCCATATGCATAGGCTACCCATAAGATTTGGTTTTGTGTTCATAGGAGGCCTATTGAGAAAGTTTTGGTGCTTTTTGTGTCTATTTTGGGAGAATTCCGAGATTGACATTTGTTATGTGTGTCAGTTGGTCCTATAGATCAATTTGGCATGTGCTTGTGTGTTTGGGGCTAGTGTCGTGTTCAGAATTGGATACGTGTAGGTCGTATCCCATCAATTTGGTGATACTTGTTGATTTGGGGGTTTTTCCCTCTGACACGGGACTTTGAGCATGTCACATTTTGACACGGACACGTAGATTTGTATTTGACTCTTCGTATTGTTCATAAATAATATATATGACTTGTTCGTGTCCTTCGGACTACGTTTGGATGTGTGGTGGACTCGTGTCGCATGCGTATCCTAGATCTAGTGGGATACGGTGTGATACTCTCCATATGTTTGTACAAATTATATGTAGATCTATTTATTGTGTTCTTAATTCATGGAGGATGTAATTGTATATATATATATAGATATATATATATATATATATATATTATGGTATATATAATTATGCTTCTTGTGTCTTAGATCTATGTATTTATTATGTATGTTGTAAGTAGCTATTCTTATATATGTATGTATAATTATATATGTTAGCATGTAATAGATATTATGAGTTGTTATAATTATAATTATATAATGTATATGGTAATTAATATATATACGTATATATGTTCCTAATTTTCTAAATTTGTTTTAGTTTACTATATGTATAATATATTTAGTTGTAGCATATAATATTATTGGAATAGTTAGTATATTTTAGTTATCTATTGTTATGAGTATCTTTAGTTATATATATTATATATTTGTAGGTATGTATGTATGTACGTATATATGTATTAGTATTTAGTGTATAGTTGGTAGTTAGTATTTATTCTATTTAGTACATACTAGAAGTTATATTGGATTGATATATGTAGTTATTGATGGGTAGTTAGTACATATATGAGATTTTGGCAATTACCTTGAGATACCAAGGTAAGTATCAAGATATACCAAGGTATGAGTAGTAGGTATTGGCATAGTAATAGGATAGTTGTAAACTAATTATGGATGGGTATTAGGTGACTAAAATAATATATATAGTATGGTATAAATACTAAATACATGGTAGTTTATAGTTATAGTTGGATAGTTAATATATATATACTAGAGTAACATTACCTTGAGATACCAAGGTAAATGCCAAGGTATTAAGGATACCCAAGGTATTGGGTTTGGGTATCAAGATAGAGGTTTAGTATTGCGATACCAAGTTGGTTCAAAACCAAGATAATCATTTAGCATTTTTAATTATGATTTATATATTTAATATTGCTTTATTATAGATATGTGATATTTACCTATTGTTTGCGTATCCTGAGATACGGTATCTTAGTATCCTAAGTTGTAGCTTGTATGGCCTAGATTCATAGTGTGTGAGCCCAATATCTTTGAGTTAGACTTATGCAACATAGAAATAGGTAGTTGACCATAGTTTGACTATAGTTTGACCGGTTTGACTTAGAGTTGACCTAGTTTGACTTTTGACTTAGAATTGACTTGTTGACCTAGAAGTTGACTAGTTTAACTTATTTTTCTTCCAAAACCTTGTATTAATGCAATATTCCATATATAGGTCTGTGTGACACCAGTACGGACACAGTTTGACATTCATTGCTCTGGACCGCAGGCGAGTACATTTCTCTGATTGTTTTTAATTCATAATATTGTATATATGCATGTTCTAGAATTGTATACATTAATTTTCGACACAGTAATTTCACGGACTGGTGCTATATGGATCCCGTCAGGAGGTGTTATTCTCTACCGTGTGCAACGGGTACCCAGTCACATGTATTTCATCGTGTGCATCGGGTATTGACTTTCATGTGCTTCTTGTGCATCCACTATTTTGTGTGCTAGTGTGACTATATCGTGATCATGTACGTAACGTGTCATGATTGGATCCATGAGTATTGGTTGGGGAGGGGGAGTAGGAGTTGGTTATGTGATCAAAGCCCTCTTGATCTCATGTGCATGTCGATTATACACCTCACGTATAATGGAGTTCCCTTTATACCTCATGTGCAACCTAAGCCGATCACATAACGAACTTGCACTCTAAATCACATAGCTAGTATTCTTGTTTTCTACTTGCAGTTTATTTCTCGTATTTACTTTTCAGTTCTTATTGTGCTTATTGTCTGTTCTCCCTGTATTATACATTCTTATTACTTGTGCATCTTGTATCCTTTTTCTATTGCTTGTTATATATGCTCGATTATGTTATTGGAACTACTTTCAGAGGTATGTACTTCGCTCCATTCCTGACTGGAAAATATTTTTCAGAGGATCTGAGAGATTGGTGTCCGACATACTATGGACTTCGACTTATAGATGGTGCAGACTTGGACCCACTAGTTCTGGAGTGATTGTCGGGAGGTTTATCCGGATAACTAGTTTTCATAAATAGTTTCTTTAATATTTTGGTACCGGATTTGTTTTCGATTTATAGATGAGATTGGATATTGTTTCTATTATTATTTATATATTGAATTGATAGCTATGTTAGACTTCCTTCATATCTTCTCGTGCTTTAGATTATGATTGAGTTTTGTGTTGAGATTTTATTGGCAAACTTTATATTATTGTGAGATTTTAAATAGTATAGTAGACCATGTAATCCCTCTGATTTTTCAAGAAATTAAAATTTGGATTTTTCATAATTTTCTGGAATTTTTCGGGATTTTCTGAAATTAAAACCTAAGGAATTAATAATTAAATGATTTTTAATTACTGTTAAATAATATTAAAATATTATGGAAATAATATTTTATGATGTAAAATGGAAAACTGGACATAGGGTAATTTTTCGGAAATTTATTGGACTCCGGAAGCATTTTTAAAGCCCTAAAAACTATTAAATAAATAAACCTAATTAAACCCTGAAATAAACCGGGTTTATTTGAAATAAACCAAACCAAACCAAACCCGGTTCAGTTGAACCGAACCCAGCCTTATCGGGTCGGGTCGGATCTAAACCTGACCCGAAACCCGCGACCCAAACCCGCACTTAAATAATAATGGGTCGGGCCTGATTCATATGAACCCGACCCGCAGACCCGAAACCCAAAACCCGAAATCTAAATCCCAATCGGATCCCTAGCCTAAACCTAGTCGGACTCCGACGGCGGCTCCGCCTATATAACTCCCGCCCCGCCGCGGAGAACCCCCCCAGCTCACCCCTTCCCTCTTCTTTCTCCTCCCCTCGCCGCCGAGCACCCTTCCTCCTCTGCCTTCCGCCTCGCCGCACTGCCCCGTCTCCACAGCGCCGACGACCCCTCGACGACCGCCTCCTCCCTCTCCTTCTTCCTCCTTCCCCCGCGGCGCTCGACCTCGCCTCCGTCCTCTCTCCCCGCAGTCTCACCACCACCATCAACCTCCACCTTCCCCAGTCGACACCACCCTCTACTCCGCCCGACCTCATCTTCCCCGACCTAACTCCCCGTTCGACAGAACCCGCAACCCCGACGTCTCCGCCCTACTCCGGCAAGCCCCGGCAGCCGCAGACGAGCCTCCGCCCGAGCCGCTGTCCTCCGGCGAATCCCCCAGTCCCAGCCGCTGTGATCGAAACCCTAACCCTAACCCTAGAACCTAAACGCGACACAGGACACGGACACAGGACTCCGACACGACTCGGACACGTGAGAATCGGTCTTCGCGGAGCCCTGTTCAGGTACTCTTTTCTCTCTCCTCGTTGACCCATTTTCTGTTCCGTCAGTTGCGTCGCGTAGACTGTATAACCCTCTCGGTGCCCGTGCAACCCGCTCGGTGCATCGCGTCCTGTGGTGATCGCACACCGCGATCCAAAAACAGGAAAAACAATGACCCAATTCACCCCGGAACCGAGTACGCCCCGCCAAACGGGACGACTTGGTCGCGCGCGGTCTTCACAGATACGTGCGCGCCGTCGATACGGACGTGTAGAATTTCGTAGAAGTCGATTCGGGTGTGCGTGCACACCGGAATCAACGCGTATCCGCGGACACCATCCCGTATCCGACTTTTCTGAATCACGCCCTAACTTTGTGTACACACGTCGGATCGAGACGAAACTTGCGCCATCGGACTCGTAGCGATACGCTGGTCCTGTGACCCAAATTTGGTTCGATTCTGAGAACGTTGACGAAATCGTGTGTCGTGGGCCCCACAGGCCCCACCCGACGGGCGATTTTGTGATCGGCTCATCGGAATCCAATTCTGGAAGTTCCGTTGGGTTCGTATCATCGTTCCTGACCTGTTGACACTAAGTTAGACTGATTTGGAGACCTTTGACCCTGGCGCGCTTTTCGGTACGAAGTGGCCCACATGTGGACCCCGCTTTGACCCGGAAATGACATTTTTGCCCTTGTCTCCAAATTGGACTTAAGGACAGGCGTTTCTAGCTATTTGATATTTTCTGGATATGATGGTGATATTTATTTCAGCAACCGGAGTAGTACCTGCAGATCACACCGAGACCAGAGCTACAGTTGGAGCCAGGACCCCAGGCAAGTGTACCTTGCCAAACTTGCAGTATATTGATTCATATTATTCTTTTGTTTATTCCTGTGATTGTTGTGCATGCTTAACTTAGGACCGTGTGACATACTTAGCGTCCGATTATTAGTCGGGTGCCAACACCGTACGCGGTGTTGGGTAGTGTCATCTAGAGATGGACATTCGTGACACTTTATATTCTCGTACTTGTTTTATCAAGTACACTATGACCCAGGACACTTGACACTTTTTATGAGACATAATCTTCCTGAGATATTCATGGTGATTCTGTATAGGATACAGGTTTATGTCATACACAGTTTACATGCTTAGATTTTATCCAGACTTGTTGCATTAGATATGATCCTGCGTATCATGGACATGAGACGTGAGATTACATTGGGTGGGGAGAGATTTACCATACAAAAGGCTGATTATATATATATAATAATTTAATGGAAGTGCCTTAGTCTCTGGCAACAGAACTATGGTACCGTACTATGTCACGCCCCGATCTCCCGCAGGCAAATCGGCCGTTCCCGCTAGGCGGGAATCACCCTCGCCAGCGCTCCCGCGGAACGATCGCTTGACCCATCCGGGCGTGATGCCGCACGAGCGTAAACCGCGCCCGTGCAAGGCCGTGATTCATTGGCTGGCGGTGAGAAAGTTCTAAGCCACAGAGTCGCAAAGATTGTCCGAGTGCAGCGAAATCATAAACGCATAGCGATTTGGTAACAGGTTCACTGAGTCGACAAGATAGCGGAAGCATTGAAACACAAGTTGAAGTAAAGCAACTCTTTTTATTGATATAAACATGTGTTACAGGCGGCGTATAGCCGAGATTATAAGTCGCTCAAGCCTCTCTCTCTGAAACGGTAAAAGCGTGCCAAGTGGCTACAATTGTGGATGATTGTACAGGCGAATGTTCAGGCGATGTTCACAACATTATGTCTTGTATATGTGCTTCTGTTCCGGACGCAGCGATGCTTCGGAATGATCTTCACACCTTAGCACGCACGGAGGAGCATCCGCACCGAACGAGGTTCTTCCGCACCCTGCAAGCAAACTGGTGGATTATCAGTACATTGAATGCACTGGTGGGGAAGCTACTCGCCCGCTCGACAAATCCAAACACGTAATACAGGTTCCGTGCACAACTATTAAGTTATCTTTCTAGTTGCCTTAGGATCAGTTTCATGCAAACATTGAATAGCCTATCGTGTCGGGTAGTGCGCCGTGCGATGTTTGAGGAACACGGCGAGACTTACCAACTTACCATTTGTCCTTCCCTGTCCAAGGCAAACATTGTTAATTTAAGCAGGGGCAAGTATAAGCATTCAGGAGGCATAAGCATATGCAACACGAGGGTCATTTTAACATGATCGTTCAGGTGTTCAGTTTATATGTTTCATGCGATACAGTATCTCGCACGCGGATAGCCGCTAAGCGAGGATGATTTTTGTTTATCTTTCGTTTACAAGCAAGCATGCAACAAATTCATTACAAGGCGATCACTGGCGTATGCCATAATGGACGGTATAGTCTAGACGAGATGGTTTGCAACAAGAACAAGAGGCGCTGCAAGCCATTCCGCCTGAACAAGAGACTATTTAGTCTAGATGAGAATGGTATGCAACAAAGTACAAGAGGCGCTGCATGCCATTCCGCCGAACAAGAGACTAAGAACAATTGTCTCGCCCGGACCGGGTCGATGCCAGTGCCCCAGCATCGCCCGCGAGACCGTTACCCAGTGTACTGGTTGTCCATGATCGAACGGGGCCTTGGTCGGGGCAACAAGGGTACAAGACAAGAGTACAAGACAAGAGGCAAGCTGTTGAGGCAACAATAGTACAAGACAAGATGCATTGCCTGTTTCCCATTCTCATAGTCGTTCTGAACAATACCTTGTATAACAGGGTGTTGGCCTGGCTTATGTTACAAGTATTGAGTCAAGGCAACGTACAAGCAGACAAGCATTCGTTTCTAAGGGACATAAGCTGGCACGTTTGCTCGGGCCCGAAGGTAAGCCGAGACTTAGATCGTTAGGGGACTTAGCATGCGAGGGTCTGAACATATATAAGCAGTATTTCATTTCCATGTTCTAGCAAGCAATACAGGTTGGGATTATTCCCTTAGCTAGGTGCGTTGGATTTATTAGCATGCAGGGGGTGAATCACCTAGCGACTAGCATGAATATTCCAGATTTTATGTGTGCTGGCTAAGCAAAGACAAGTTCACCGTAGCCACCCACCTTAGCGATGATTCGCCTCGGTAGAGCGATACGTCAAGCGAGCCTCTGAAAGCCTAAGTCGATTCCTGCAGGGACAAGTCTGGATATCATTTGCTTCTCCTTTGAGGCAAAGCGGGTCGGGACAGTTGCACTTTTGCCGTTTGAGTCGGCAGTCCGCTAAAACGGAACGGGGTGTTACACCGTACTGGCCCTCGAGAGAATACTGCTATGGTTTCTATGACACTGATCCTGTAGTAGCCTCAGCCCGAGTATGACTAGAACTCTCACTTGCATATCACTTAGCTGGTTATATATTTTACCCCATATTGTTTCATATATTGCTGCATTTATTTTGGCTTGTGTTTTCTGTACCTTGTTATGTCCCCTGAGGACCTGGATCCGGATTATGTCCCCAGAGTTAGCTGACGAGATCTACCCCGAGGTATACGGGACCGGAGCATTAGCATTAGCAGAAGCAGGAGCAGGTGCATACATTGGAGCAGAACCAGGATCTGAGGACGAGATCGTACCAGAGGACTTCTCTTGAGTATTGGCTTGGGATACTCATTTATTTATGTTTCTAGTTATTTTATTTTCAGTCTATTTCATTGATGTACCAGACTTGTTCTCGGATTGTTCTCCGAGACACTTTTATTGAGATTTGTTAGTTTATTTTATTTATATTTATTCTGGCGTTGGATCTGTGATTATCTGTTGTGGATGAGATTAGTATAGACTGTGACCTGTATTATTGGACCTGCTTATTGTTTCATTACAGCTTAAGTATGCCCTGATGGATCCATTAAATTGGGTTTGTCCATCGGTGCGTACTGCTGGCCATTGACACGCGTCCGGTCCCTCGGTATTTTGGGACTGGGGCGTGACATGGTTTTTGTGGTGGCCCATGCAGGTCTTCGACTAAATTGTTCGGTTTCAACTTAGGGACCGAGCAAGCCTGCAATAAGAATAGGATAAGTTTTAGGATCTCATCCACTTGCTTGAAACGTTTTTGATATCTATATCGTATTCGAATTAAAATTTTCTTGCATCATGCCTTGATTCCTGTGCGCATCTTATAGTTTATTTTTGATGCAGAGTAATGGATTCACGAGCAAACGACGAAACTCCAGCAAGAACACCAATAGGTGCTGTAGCCACCTACAGAGAAGATGAAGTGACGCCCCTGAGTGGAGATCTCTCTACTCACCGAAGCAGCCAAGCAGATCAGCAAGCCTCTAGATTTCGGCGTGATGACATCCCGTCGCCTCCGCAGTTCGTTCCGCCAATGCCTGTTTTCCCACCAGGACAAGTTATGGATGGGCAACAGATGTTCCAAATGATCTACGCAATGATGCAAGCCCAACAGCATATTTATCAAGAAGCTCAGCGTCGCGAGGCAGATTACTTGAGGAACAGCCTAGTAAATGCACTGGAGCAGGCCAACCTACCAACTCGACAACAACCGACGGGCTCTATCACCGACTTTCGCCAACTGAAGTCCCGCACTTTTTCTGGCAAGGAGGAGCCCACAGAAGTTCATGAGTGGCTCACCAATATACAACATCAATTAGAAGAAGCTGAGCTTCCAAGGGAACGTTGGATGACTGCCGTCAGAATGCAATTGACGGGCAATGCACATCACTGGTGGCTGTCTGAGGAGACACGGCTCGGGCCAGACCGAGTCACTTGGGAGGAGTTCTCCAGACTTTTTCAGGAGATGTACATTCCAGCCATCGCTCGATCAGAACTGCGGGACAAGTTCAATCGCCTCATTCAGGATACTATGACGGTGGAAGAATACAACGCAGAATTCATTCGTCTGAGTCGCTTCGCCCCTACCTTGATCCCGACAGAAGAAGAAAAGGCTGAGAAGTTCTTCGACGGACTAAACATTGAGCTACAAAAACTAATTGGATCCGTTGCACCCACATCCTACTCAGACGTCCTTGCTGCAGCCCGACGCATGGAGCGCGTTACCAGGAGAGAGACCGGTCTGAAGCGACCTTCCACATCAGCACCAGCCCGAGCACCACATGGAGAAGCTGCAAAGAAGCCTCATCTGCATCAAGCACCACAGGGAGCGGTATCCAAATCACTGACTCTTCCTACTTGTCACTACTGCGGCAAGATAGGCCATATTGAGAAGGAGTGTAGGCGTAAATTCGGACTATGCCTAGGTTGCGGATCCAGACAGCATGCAGTAAGAGACTGCCCTGAGCGTAGAGAAGGAGCACCAAGAGCAAACCAACAAGCTCTACCAGCACCAGGAGGATATCAACCACGGCCACCCTTGGCACCTCGACCAGCAGTCTTCCAGCAGGCCCAGCAACAGCAGAGGGCACCACCTCAAGGACGCGGACAAGCTTTCGCGATAACTTTGGAGGACGCACAGATTCATGGAGTAGCTAATGCGCGTAAGTTTTCGTAGTTTTTTTGTTTCTAGTATTGTCTTAGTTCTTGTCCGTTGGTTCGTGACCTCAGACTTAACCTGATAATTTTAACTTGCTAATAATTGATAACCTAGTATGATAAGTGATAACCTAGTTTTCTAAAAACTGTAATCTTCTATATTTCCTTCATCCGGGAAATTTCATAACTTTTAATGCTTAGGGAAATAATTTATCCCTTTGTATTATTCTTACACCCTCAACCTTGATTTTCTTGATCATGATGTGCTTCGACCAAATGTCTGCAAACCGTGTCATCCCTGTTGACCGGTTATTCTTTGATTGCGAGGACGCAATCCTCTTAAGGGGGTAGATTGTAATCCCCCTGATTTTTCAAGAAATTAAAATTTGGATTTTTCATAATTTTCTGGAATTTTTCGGGATTTTTTGAAATTAAAACCTAAGGAATTAATAATTAAATGATTTTTAATTACTATTAAATAAAATTAAAATATTATGGAAATAATATTTTATGATGTAAAATAGAAAACTGGACATAAGGTAATTTTCTGGGAATTTATTGGACTCCGGAAGCATTTTTAAAGCCCTAAAAACTATTAAATAAATAAACCTAATTAAACCCTGGAATAAACCGGGTTTATTTGAAATAAACCAAACCAAACCAAACCCGGTTCAGTTGAACCGAACCCAGCCTTATCGGGTCGGGTCGGATCTAAACCCGACCCGAAATCCGCGACCCAAACCCGCACTTAAATAATAATGGGTCGGGCCGGATTCATATGAACCCGACCCGCAGACCCGAAACCCAAAACCCGAAATCTAAATCCCAATCGTCCCTAGCCTAAACCTAGTCGGACTCCGACGGCGGCTCCGCCTATATAACTCCCGCCCCGCCGCGGAGAACCCCCCCAGCTCACCCCTTCCCTCTTCTTCCTCCTCCCCTCGCCGCGAGCACCCTTCCTCCTCCGCCTCCCGCCTCGCCGCACTGCCCCGTCTCCACAGCGCCGATGACCCCTCGACGACCGCCTCCTCCCTCTCCTTCTTCCTCCTTCCCCCGCGGCGCTCGACCTCGCCTCCGTCCCCTCTCCCCGCAGTCTCACCACCACCATCAACCTCCACCTTCCCCAGTCGACACCACCCTCTACTCTGCCCGACCTCATCTTCCCCGACCTAACTCCCCGTTCGACAGAACCCGCAACCCCGACGTCTCCGCCCTACTCCGGCAAGCCCCGGCAGCCGCAGACGAGCCTCCGCCCGAGCCGCTGTCCTCCGGCGAATCCCCCAGTCCCAGCCGCTGTGATCGAAACCCTAACCCTAACCCTAGAACCTAAACGCGACACAGGACACGGACACAGGACTCCGACACGACTAGGACACGTGAGAATCGGTCTTCGCGGAGCCCTGTTCAGGTACTCATTTCTCTTTCCTCGTTGACCCGTTTTCTGTTTTGTCAGTTGCGTCGCGTAGACTGTATAACCCTCTCGGTGCCCGTGCAACCCGTTCGGTGCATCGCGTCCTGTGGTGATCGCACACCGCGATCCAAAAATAGGAAAAACAATGACCCAATTCACCCCGGAACCGAGTACGCCCCGCCAAACGGGACGACTTGGTCGCGTGCGGTCTTCACAGATACGTGCGCGCCGTCGATACGGACGTGTAGGATTTCGCAGAAGTCGATTCGGGTGTGCGTGCACACCGGAATCAACGCGTATCCGCGAACACCGTCCCGTATCCGACTTTTCTGAATCACGTCCTAACTTTGTGTACACACGTCGGATCGAGACGAAACTTGAGCCATCGGACTCGTAGCGATACGCTGGTCCTGTGACCCAAGTTTGGTTCGATTCTGAGAACGTTGACGAAATCGCGTGTCGTGGGCCCCATAGGCCCCACCCGACGGGCGATTTTGTGATCGGCTCATCGGAATCCAATTCTGGAAGTTCCGTTGGGTTCGTATCATCGTTCCTGACCTGTTGACACTAAGTTGGACTGATTTAGAGACCTTTGACCCTGGCGCGCTTTTCGGTACGAAGTGGCCCACATGTGGACCCCGCTTTGACCCGGAAATGACGTTTTTGCCCCTGTCTCCAAATTGGACTTAAGGATAGGCGTTTCTAGCTATTTGATATTTTTTGGATATTATGGTGATATTTATTTCAGCAACCGGAGTAGTACCTGCAGATCACACCGAGACCAGAGCTACAGTTGGAGCCAGGACCCCAGGCAAGTGTACCTTGCCAAACTTGCAGTATATTGATTCATATTATTCTTTTGTTTATTCCTGTGATTGTTGTGCATGCTTAACTTAGGACCGTGTGACGTACTTAGCGTCCGATTATTAGTCGGGTGCCAACACCGTACGCGGTGTTGGGTAGTGCCATCTAGAGATGGACATTCGTGACACTTTATATTCTCGTACTTGTTTTATCAAGTACACTATGACCCAGGACACTTGACACTTTTCATGAGACAGAATCTTTCTGAGATATTCATGGTGATTCTGTATAGGATACAGGTTTATGTCATACACAGTTTACATGCTTAGATTTTATCCAGACTTGTTGCATTAGATATGATCCTGCGTATCATGGACATGAGACGTGAGATTACATTGGGTGGAGAGAGATTTACCATACAAAAGGCTGATTATATATATATAATAATTTAATGGAAGTGCCTTAGTCTCTGGCAACAGAACTATGGTACCGTACTGGCCCTCGAGAGAATACTGCTATGGTTTCTATGACACTGATCCTGTAGTAGCCTCAGCCCGAGTATGACTAGAACTCTCACTTGCATATCACTTAGCTGGTTATATATTTTACCCCATATTGTTTCATATATTGCTGCATTTATTTTGGCTTGTGTTTTCTGTACCTTGTTATGTCCCCTGAGGACCTGGATCCGGATTATGTCCCCAGAGTTAGCTGACGAGATCTATCCCGAGGTATACGGGACCGGAGCATTAGCATTAGCAGAAGCAGGAGCAGGTGCATACATTGGAGCAGAACCAGGATCTGAGGACGAGATCGTACCAGAGGACTTCTCTTGAGTATTGGCTTGGGATACTCATTTATTTATGTTTCTAGTTATTTTATTTTCAGTCTATTTCATTGATGTACCAGACTTGTTCTCGGATTGTTCTCCGAGACACTTTTATTGAGATTTGTTAGTTTATTTTATTTGTATTTATTCTGGCGTTGGATCTGTGATTATCTGTTGTGGATGAGATTAGTATAGACTGTGACCTGTATTATTGGACCTGCTTATTGTTTCATTACAGCTTAAGTATGCCCTGATGGATCCATTAAATTGGGTTTGTCCATCGGTGCGTACTGCTGGCCATTGACACGCGTCCGGTCCCTCGGTATTTTGGGATTGGGGCGTGACAGACCAAGACAGCGTTCTACCGCCGATTCTGCGGCGTAGGCTGGGCGTTGTTTTCGACTTGAATCCCTACATCGGGTGCGGGTCGTGACACCCGGGTTGACTTTTTGACCCAAATTTCACCGGTTTGACCCGTTCGACCTAGAATACCCCTAGAACCTTATTTTTAGTTACTTTATATCAGTTTAACTCTTTAGAATCCCGTTTAATCTTGCTTTTCGTAATAGGTTCTTGCGATGCCAGTCCGGATCTCAATCATCATCAGTTGCTCAGGACGTTAGGCGAGTCCCTACCTCTGATTATTTTTATTTCATGATAGCGTTTATATCACCTGTTCTAGAACTGTAATACTTGATTCTGACACATTGTTTCACGAGCTGGTACTAGTTGGATCCCGTCATGAGATGTTATCCCCCTTACCGTGTTCAACGGGTACTCTATCACGTGTATTTCATCATGTGCTTCGGGTATTGATTCTCATGTGCTATCATGTTCTTCGTGTGCTCTCGCCTTCATGTGCGCGAGTTATTTATCATGTACGTAGCGTGTCGTGGTTGGATCCAAGAGTATTAGTGGGGGAGGGGACTAGGAGTTGGTTATGTGATCAAAGCCAAACAGTATTCATATGTATGTTGGTTATGCAACTCACGCATAACAGAGTTATCGTAGATTATTCATGTGCAACCTAAGCCGATCACATAACGAACTTATGCTCAAGGAACTTAGCTAGTATTCCTGTTTTCTCACATGTAGTTACTTCTCTACTACTTGTATTGTTCTCCAGTTTTACAATGCAGCTACTTTATCTGCTTCACCATGTATTTACATTCATGTGCATCTTGTATACTTTTCTATTGCTAGTCATATACACCTTACCATGTATTTGGAGTTGCTTTCAGAGTTATGTACTTCGCTCCAGTCCTGACTGGGCATATTTTTTCCAGAGGATCCTGAGGATTTTTGTCCGATATTTTATGGGCCGGGCGTCGAGGAGTGTTGTGACCCGGAGACTGAGGAGGAGCCCGTCGAGGAGACGCCGTTAGCACCCTAGTTAGCTAGGTGGATTTCACTGGGTTGCTCCCAGTTGTTATTTTGGATGACTGTATTTATTATTTTGTTGCTTCTGTGATGTTGTAGACTTTAGACCTGGACTGTATATTTGGATATTGTACTTGCTCTTTTTTCTTTGTTTCGTTGTTGATATCTTATCGTACTTTTACTCTTCCCCTAGTTATTGTGATTGAGTCATATATATATGGCGTGGTTGCCCTCCCTTTTGGAGAGGTTATATTGACTGATTATTGTGAGATATAGATTGTTGAACTAGAACAAACCTTTACAACGTTCTAACGCCGATTCTGCGGCGTAGGCTGGAGGTACCCACGACTTATGCCTGATTTTTCGGGTGCGGGTCATGACATCTTGTCCTTCCGCCTTGCTACCTGAGGTGCACGATGTATTTCATGTGTCTCAATTGCGTAGGTATGTCCCAGATCTAAGCCATATCCTTGACCATTCTGAGCTAGTCGTTGGTACCGACTTATCTTACGAGGAACAACTCGTATCCATTTTGGACCGAGGAGAGAAGGTGCTTAAGAATCGGACTATTCATCTTGTTCGAGTTGCTTGGGGTCATCACCCTTTGGAAGAGTCGACGTGGGAGAGTGAGGATGATATTCGGTTTCGCTATCCGTATATATTCGACTCGGAAGGTATATTCGTTCTTATGCTTTCGTATCTCGAATCTCGTGATTCGTTTATCCATGCTATGTGACACTGCTTTTCTTTATTATATGGATTGCATGTGTATATGAGCTTGTAGTTAGCGTAGTGCTTGTTCTGATTTCTCTAGCTAGCCTTGGGTTTGAATTTTGAGGACAAAATTTTTCTAAGGTGGGTAGAGATGTCACTCCCCGTTCCTGATATACGTATTTGGAACATATTAGTATTCATGAATATATTATTTGTTGCTTGCATGGTAATTAGGTTGCATGTCATGGATACTAGACCCATTCTTTGGTTCAATTAGACTCACAATTTAATTGTTGGGTTGGTTTGCTCATGAGTGAACCATGGTCTAAACCTCAAACCCTAGCTATACAAGTTAACTTCTTTCTCTCTCTTCCCTCATTCTCTTTTTTTCCTTCCTTCATTTAGGCAAGTACACTTTGCACTACATAAAAACATCTCTTAATTTTTTTTTGCTATTTCTTTGCAATTTATTAGTCTAATATGTCTATATTATGATTCTAAACACTTTTAGTACTTAGAGTTTTCAGTTTTAATGGTGGATTTGAGTAGATCTACATTTAAAGTTTAGAGTTTTTATGAGTTCCTTGAGTTTTTGGTGATTTTGATCTATTAAAACATGGTGTTTTAGAAAAACCAGTTTTTGGGTTGATGGTGCACTTCATTTCCAGCATTTTGGCTTTTGTTTCACTTGATTCAGAGTTTTAATAAGGTTTTTATGAAGAAAATAATTTTTGGGATTTTGAAGCTTTTTGCCATGATCGAACCTGCTGTTTGGAGAAGAAAAAGTCTTCATGCGGCCAGCGAGTTATGCGGCAGAGAGTGCAATACGGTCGGAGAGCTATGTGGCCTGAGCTCTTTGCTGCATACTGACCAGCATGCGTCCATCTTGCTGGATGCATGGCTGCCATCACACAAGTATTCTGGAGCTAATCCTTGAACTTCTTGTGTTTTCACCCGCTGAACGAATGAAAAATTCGCCAAGACCAAAGAGCAATATGCAGCCGAGTGTCATATGCGACAAGCAGGCATATGCGGCAAGCAGAGCATGTGGCCACTTTTCCTTGGACGCATGACTATGAAACCTTGGCCCATCTTTTCATGGTTTTTTCTTTTCTCTCTGACACACTTTATGGCTTGTCACATCAATCACTTCATGTTACTTCACTGACACGTATTAAATGTATGTCACTCAACACTTGTCCTAAGGAGTGGACTTTGTCCGGAGCCCATGCAGTACCAACCCATATGAGGCCGAGACTTCCCATGCGGCACCGACCCATATGCGACAGACTTTCTATGTGGCACCGGTCCTATGCGGCACTGACTCTATGCGTCCCTGATCTTCATACGACCTATGTGCACATTTTATTGATTTGCTTGATTTTAATGCTTTATGGAACTTTTGTGATTCCATGTGTGATTTTAATGTTTGCTAATATATATGAGCTACGTGACCATGTGTTAGACCTGACTATGTGCTAGAACCCATATGATTTACCAATGATTGGTAACTTGACTCAACTATTGGTATCTGTGCTGATAAACTTACTACGTGATATGTGTTCCTACGTGCTAAGTGTTTCTACGTGATTATGTTACATGTTTCACACCGAGGTGTGCTTAAGTACTAAGCGACATGTGATATAATAAATTCCTCCAGCATGGACATGATAGTTGGTCAATAACCAAGCATGGCTATGATTCGTTTGACTATTGCATCACGCTGGGGTGAATCCAAATTGAACTGTAAAGTGACAAAGTGGATTCGTATCTAGCGTGCCCATACTACTGTATGGCATATAAGGGGAGTAACATGTGACCACGTCATGTGATTCCAGCTAACTGTATGGTTAATTAGGCAACTAAAACATGTAGAGCATTAGGAGGGATAAAATTTTGAGATCATGCTTAACTAGCCACCCTCAATCATCCATACGGAGTGAAGGCTTGCCCCCATGGATATTATTTAAATCCTCATTAGTGGATGGCAATATCCGACTATTATATTATACTATGTGTTCTATGCGATCTTAGTACGGTGGTCTTACAAGGGACCGGTGCATACTACTATGTGCTATGTGGTGATTCATGGCTCGGCTATTTTCTGCTAGAACATGATTCGATCTGAGGATTCCTATTATATGCATAATACCTCTGGGATAACCCAGACTCCACTTATTAAGCCGTACAAGTGATTGACCGGTTATGTAACTGAGTTTGTTTGTGTATTGTATCTGCTGTCAAATAGTCTAGGGACATGGACTATCATGGTGCGATGGTCTAACTATTGTCCTTGTTTGGTTGTAGGGTTATATTATTGTGTCACAATAGGCTATGAACCAAAACTATGAGACAGAACTATATATATATGTATCTATTTCATAACCTGGTTTTATTTCTTCATTCATGCTTCCTTTGTGGTACTTGCTATTTATGGTCTAATCCTACTGGTTTTGCATGGCCAGGTTTAGAGCCAGTACCGGAGGATCAAGCGTACTTACCCCTGAACAAAGGCGCGCACCAGACATATGGCCACTGAGGGAAACGAGTGGGTTTCTTCTCTCCTGGTCGTCATTACACATTTTACTTATTTTGGGCATTTAGCCACCGACACTTGTTAGCTGTAAATTTGGACCTTTAGTTTTCTTACATGATTGTAATTAATCAGATTGTATTTGATCATGGTCATGTACTTTTGCTACTCTCTCAGCTTTCTTATTTTTGTACAGCTGGTTTCCTGAATGTTGTGGCAGGGCGTTTGGGACGCCTTACTTCCTTGTCACTGTCACTACCATATTGTGTGACTCTAAGTGACTTGCTTGTAGTATGCACTGTCACTACCATATTTCTAGAGTAGGGGTATTGTTGTCATTTGTAATATTTACATATATGGTGTTTATAGTTACATCATATGTATAATATGATATATTATCATTATTAATGATATGGGTTAGAGGACTAGACTTGATGTGACCATTAGACTCAACCTTAGACTAGATATTTTGGGACCCACTAGTTAATCCCCTTTTATTCAATTAGAAATTTGTTAAACCATCACTTGGAACTAAACCCACTTATTGAATATCTCTTCATGAAAAACCATTAAGGGAAAATAGGATATTGTGCATTAACCAAGCCCTAGGTTATGTGGCCGGCCTATATAGGAGAGAGGAAGCCTCCCTCTAGTTCATTCATTAGCTCATGAAGAACCTTAAATTGATTTCTTCCCCAAAGTAATCCATTCCTCCACCAAAGTCCTCCAAATTAAGCCTAATCCCTCTTATTTCCCTCATCAAAGAAGCCTAGAAGCTTAGGTCACAAGGATCATTGGAGAAGAAGAGGCTTGGCTAGAGAACCCTTGACTTTGCATTGGGAATCCATCTCCCAGGAGGTAAAATTCTGAAATCTCTCTTTTAAATTTTGTTTTATTGGTTTTGTTGACCACTAAGAGCCCACCCATGGTTTAGGAATAGCCACAAAGGGAGAGAATGGGTCTCTATTGGTTTTCATAGTATTTTTTTATGAGATTTTGTTCATAGTTGGGATTTTTGTGTTAATAGGTGTATTTTCTCTTTTCTTCATTACAACTAATTATAGTAGTTATAAATAGATATATTTAATATGTATTAGTATGTTTAATAGGGTATTAGGGTTTTGGCATGAAGATTGGTTGTGTATCATGAGTATCTTGGGTGTGCACTCAAGGTGTTCGTTGAAATGACTAATAGGAGTGTGCACCTACACATAATATCTTGTGTGTGTGTTCATATATTATATTAGATGTGTATATAATTATATATACATGTAATATATATATGTACGAGTGTGTGAGTTTCATATGAGTGAGGGGTGTATGTTTAGAAAGTGCAGGGATTAAGGGAGGCTCGGGCAGTGCAATGGAAATGACCAACTGCTCAGTTGTTGTGAAGCAACTTACTGTAAGGTAGAAGCTGCACCTTGGTGGCAGATTAGCTGGTAAGGAGAGGTATCAAGCCTCAGACTTATGCTTGTGAACAGGTGAAAGCTTGTGTGAATCTTAGTGTCTTGTGTACCCATGGGAGTAGTGATCTATGTAGAGTATTATATTGGGGTTTTAGTACCAGTGAGCAAGTACTACATTTACTAATTTATGAGTAAGGGTGTCAATTGAAGGAGTATTTATGTGATCTTGAATGGTGATATGCAAGTGTTTCAAGAGGTATCAGCTGAAATAGGCAGCAACATGTGGAGTTGGGCAGATAGTGTATCAGACATTAGAGGATGCATGGGTTCAGATATTGAGTATAAATAGAATTACATATAATACATATAGATATGTATATATATAACAGTGTTGTGAATGGGGTATCTCGTGTGCACTTGGTGTGGGGACTGACATTTTAAGTATCAGTCCAGTATCAGAGGGTTGGCAATAGAAATAGGAGTTGGGGTTATATGTAGGCAATGTGGTGAAGGTATTGGTTAGGATATCGAGTGTTACTAGAATATATATATATATATATATATATATATATATATATATATATATATATATATATATATATATATATATATATATATGTATCCAGTGAAGTGAATTGAGAGAGTTAGAGAAAGGAGAGTGGTGTCTGTCCAGGTAGTACAGTGGGGTTTGTAACTATTAATTTCAGTAGGACAGATAATGGGTGTTCCCAGGTCTGCTTATGAACTGTTATGAGGAATGAAGGGGAGGGTGCACTAGATTGCACATGAGGTATTGCTCATAGAAGTGTTGGGGAAGTCGGGTAACCTGGCAACAGTGGGGGACTAGACAAGAGCTCAAGTTGTGGTTACGGTAAGGGGTATCTGGGATGCTCAGGTACTTGATGAGTGATGATGAGGGTGCACCAGTGTCTATGAACTGTAGTTAGGATGGGGGTGGTACAGATTTGTGACTGTAAGTACCTGTGTGTGAGTGTGGGGTTATGAGAACTAGTGTGGAGTGGTACAATATGCACATGAGAATCAGTGAGGGTAGAATTATGGAGTGACTGATACTTGGTAGTCTCAGTGAGTGGATAACTACTAAGGTATCAGTCAGTGCAGTGTGTGTAGCTGTGCTTAGGCAGAGTGTATCTGGTTGAAATTGAGAAGTGTGGGACTGTGAGATTTATAGGCATGGGTACTAGCTGGTGAGTGATAGTGCGTTTAAATATTAGTATAACTAGTGTGATGTATAAGTGTAAGTTAAGTGAGTAGTATAGGTACTAGGTAGCTATGAGGTGGAGTTGTTATTGAGTTAGAGGTACCAAGGTAAGTTGAGATAATGGATAATTATATTAGGGCAATGGTTTTAGGCTAAGGTACTTTGTATATATATATATGTCACGCCCCAGTCCCAAAATATCGAGGGACCAGACACGTGGCAATGGCCAGCAGCACACACTGATGGACTAACCCAGTTTAATGGATCTATCAGGGCGTACTTAAGCTGTATAATAAAGTCTACGACAACATGGCATAACTAATCTCATCCATACAAGATAAAATATGATCCACAAATATAAGAAATGTAAATCATTAACCAGTCTCAACAAAGTGCTTCGGGGAACAACCCGATAAAAATCTGATACAATGGTTCAACATACCAGAATATAATTGACTGAAATAAGTAAATATTGAGCATGAAACATAGATGCTCAGGGAAAGTCTTCAGCTAACACCTCGTCCTCGGATGTCGGTACAGCTCCTGTATCAGCTCCTGCTGCGGTCCCGTATACCTCGGGATAGATCTCGTCTGCAAATCCTGGGGACATAATCCGAATCCAGGTCCTCAGGGGACATAGCAAGGTACAAGATAATACAAGCCAAAATAAATATAGTGCAATATTAAATGAAATAAACAGGGTAAGTATGTAACCATCTATGTGAAATGCAAGTAAGAGCATCACTAGTACTCAGGCTGAGCCACTACAAGCTCTATGTCGGGGAGCCGGTAGTGGTAATAACCGATAATGTGTCTAGCTCTGCTCGAGAGTCTACGACCTCACAATAGTAGTAGATATATATAAAATAGCCTGTAGCCTGTGTGTCTCTCCCCACCCAATGTAACCACGCATCTCATGACCATAACGTCTCATGTCCATGTCAAGCGGGATCATAGCTAAATGCAACAAGTCATAAAGTATCTAGGAATATAGTATCTCTGTCAAGTCCTGTATCCTATACAGAATTACCATGAATATCTCAGGAAGATCCTGTCTCATGAATAGTGTCAAGTGTCCTGGGTTATAGTGTACTTGGTAAGACCAGTACGAGAATGTAAAGGGGGTCACAAATGTCTATCTCTAGATGACAATACACAACACCGCGTACGGTGTTGGCACCCGACTAATAATCGGACGCTGAGCAAGTCACACGGTCCTAGGTTAAACATGCACAGCAATATAAATGAAGCAAGAAAAATATGTAACAATACTGCAGAGTTTGGCAAGGTACACTTGTCTGGGGTTCGAATACCAACAGTCGTCCCTGTATCAGTGGATCCTGTAGGTACTCCTCCAAAAGCTGTAATAAACATCACCAACAGTCTCAGAAGATATCAAATAGCTAGAAACGCATGTCCTTAAGTCCAATTTGGACACAAGGGCAAAAAGGACAGTTCCGGGTCAAAGCGGGGTCCATATATGGGCCGCTTTGCACCGAAAAGCGTGTCAGGGTCAAAGGTCTCCGATTTCATCAAACTTAGTGTAAACAAGTCAGGAACGATGATACGAACCCAACGAAACTTCCAGAATTAGATTCCGATGAGCCGATCACAAAATCGCCCGTCAAGTGGAGCCGCGGGGCCCACGATACGCGATTTTGTCAATGTTCTCAGAATCGAACCAAACTTGGGTCACAGGACCAACGTATTGCTACGAGTCCGATGGCGCAAGTTTCGTCTCGATCCGACATGTGTACACAAAGTTACGATGTGTTCCGGAACAGACGGATACGAGGCGGTGTCGGCGGATACGCGTTGATTCCGGTGTGCACGCACATCCAAATCAACTTCTGCGAAATCCTGCACGTCCGTATCAACGACGCGCACATTTCGGTAAAGACCGCATGAGACCAAGTCATCCCGTTTGGCGGGGCGCACTCAGTTCTGGGGTGAAACAGGGCGTTAGTTTTCCTGTTTTTGGATCGCAGTTTGCGATCACCAACGGACGCGACGCACCGAGCGGGTTGCACGGGCATCGAGAGGGTTATACAGTCTACGCATTGCAACAGATGGAATCAAAAACGGAATTACGAGGAGAGAGGAAATGCTACCTGAACAGGGCTCCGAGAAGTTTGAATTCTTCGTGTCCGAGTGTCTGTTTCGTATCCGACGTCAACTGTGTCCAGGCTAGGGTTCAGGGTTCGAGTGCTGCCGGAGACCCGTCGAAGGGTGGCTGCTCGGGAGGAGGACGTTGCTGGCCGCGGGGAGAGACGAAGGGAGGAGGCTGGGGGTTCTCGAACGGGGTCGTCGGCTGTTGTGGGTGGCTAGAGAGCGGAGCGGCTCGCTGGGGCCGGGCGGCGCTCGGGGAAGCGACGAGGTGAGGAGGGGAATCACTGGCCGGGGCTGGAGGATGGGAGGATACGGCTGCGGGGTTCTCGCCAGAACTGAGGGAGTCGGTGGCTGGTCGAATAGGGCGTCGGGGAGGATGAGAGGAGAGGGAGTCGACGGCGAGGGGCTGTGGAGTTTAGGTCGGCGGCGGGGTTCGCTGGGGTGC
The DNA here is from genome assembly GCA_036927795.1 of Iris macrosiphon. NCBI lineage: Eukaryota > Viridiplantae > Streptophyta > Magnoliopsida > Asparagales > Iridaceae > Iris > Iris macrosiphon. The sequence continues at coordinate 150,569,694 of JAYESA010000002.1, read as the reverse complement.
GACGGAGATCGATCTAGAGTAAGGCGGCGGCGGCTAGGCACGGATGTCGAGGAGAATTTATAGGCAGCTACAGTGTTTCCGGTTGGGGAATTAGGGTTCGGTTTGGGTTTCGGGTCCGGGTCGGGTTTCAGTCGGATCCGACCCGACCCGACCCGTTAAGCTGGGTTGGTTTAGTGGAGCGGTTTGGTTTGGTTCAGTCAGCGGTTTGGTTTGGTTCAGTCAGGTTTGGTTTGGTCTAAATATCTAATAGTTTTTTTAGGGCTTTAAACGTGTTTCCGGAGTCCAATAAATTCACAAAAAATTACCCTATGTCTGGTTTTCCATTTTACACCATAAAATATTATTTCCATAATATTTTAACCTCAATTAACAGCATTTAAAAATCTTTTAATCACAATTACCTTGGTTTTAATTCCAGAAAATATCGAAAAATTGGAATAAATTATATTAAAAATATTCTGAAAAATCAGGGTGTTTACAATCTACCCCCTTAAGATGATTGCGTCCTCGCAATCAAAGAATAAGCTACTAAAGGAAGAACTATGGAAATTATAAGAATGCTTAGGTTATAACTGCATCCGCGAATAAGTGAGGATAACGCTGGCGCATACTATCCTCCCGTTCCCAGGTCGATTCGCCAGGAGAATGATGTTTCCAAGCTACACGAACCAGTCTGATTGTCTGTCCTCGTAATATCTTCTCACTGATGTCGAGTATGCCAACTGGTTGTTCTTCATATCTCAAGCTAGGGCCCACTGCGATCTCTGAATGGTCGACTACGTGACTTGGGTCGGTCACGTACCTTCTCAGCTGTGAGACGTGGAATACGTCATGCACTCCCTCTAAGGATGGAGGTAATGCAAGACGATAAGCCACCTCATCAATGCGCTCTAGAATATCAAATGGCCCAATATACCTTGGGCTCAACTTGCCTCTGCTGCCGAATCTAATAGTACCTCGAGTGGGCGAAATCCTCAAGAATACGTGCTCTCCTTCTTTGAACTCTAGGGGACGTCTGTGAGTATCAGCCCAATGCTTCTGTCTGTCCTGAGTGCTCGAAGATAATTCTGTATTTGTTTTACCTTCTCCACTGTTTGCATTACCAATTCTGGTCCCAATATTTGACGTTCACCAACGTTACTCCAACATATTGGCGATCTGCACTTCCTTCCGTATAATGCCTCGAATGGTGCCATCTGAATGCTGGCCTGATAACTGTTGTTGTAGGAGAACTCCACCAAGTGCAAATGATCTTCCCAAGATCCTCCAAGGTCTAGAATACACGATCGCAACATATCCTCCAAGATCTGAATCGTGCGCTCCGATTGACCATCTGTCTGTGGATGGTAAGCTGTGCTGAATTTGAGTCTGGTGCCAAGACTCTCTTGCATGCTTCACCAGAAATGAGATGTAAATCTTGAATCTCGATCCGATACAATACTAACCGGCACTCCATGTAATCTTACGATTTGTCGCATATACATGTCGGCTAGTACCTCTGTGGACTGTCCAACTCTAAATGGCAAGAAATGTGCCGATTTAGTGAGTCGATCCACGATAACCCATACCGCATCTCTTCCGCTAGGGCTCCTTGGAAATCCTGTGACAAAATCCATCGTGATATGTTCCCACTTCCATTCTGGTATAGGAAGCGGCTGTAACATACCTGCAGTCCTCTGATGCTCGGCCTTTACTTGCTGACATACTAAACATTTAGCCACAAATCGTACGATCTCCCTTTTCATTCCATGCCACCAGTAATACTGCCTCAAGTCTCGGTACATCTTCGTTCCTCCTGGGTGAACAGAGTACATAGAGCTATGTGCTTCAGTCATTAACTCCTGTCTCAATTCTCCATTTAGAACAAACAGGCGATTACCACACCTCAATGTCCCGTCTTCATGTATGTGAAGTCCTGTCTGCATGCCTGCTTCTGTCCTCTCTTTGAGTCTTCGGAATCTAGCATCGGTGGGCAATGCCTCTTTAATTCTTTCCACAAGTAACGACTTAACTTCGAGATTAGCCAGCAATCCACTCTGTCCTGGTAAAATAACCTCTATCTGAAGCTCCTATAGATCTCTCAATAACTTCGGCTGCATCGTCAAGAAATAAGCCGTAGGCTTCCTGCTGAGTGCGTCTGCTACGACATTCGCCTTTCCCGGATGATACTGCAGATCTATATCAAAGTCTACCATCAATTCAAGCCAACGTCTCTGCCTCATGTTAAGCTCCTTCTGAGTATATACATACTTCAGACTCTTGTGATCAGTAAAGATTTCTACCTTCTTCCCATAAAGATAGTGCCTCCAAATCTTCAGTATAAATATAACTGCTACTAGCTCCAGATCGTGTGTTGGGTAGTTCTTCTCGTGGACCTTCAACTGTCTGGATGCATAAGCAATGACTTTGCCATGTTGCATCAAAACACATCCTAGTCCACTACCTGATGCATTACTGTAAACAACAAAACCTCCTGACCCTGAAGGAAGAGTCAAGACAGGTGCTGTTGTTAATCTTCTCTTCAATTCTTCAAAGTGTCACGCCCCAGTCCCAAATTACCGAGGGACCAGACGCATGATAATGTCCAGCAGTACGCACCGATGGACAAACCCAATTTAATGGATCCATCAGGGCATACTTAAGCTGTAATATAACAATAAGCAGGTCCAATAATACTTAGTCACAGTCTATACTAATCTCATCCACACAGATAATCACAGATCAAATGCCAGAATAATGCAAGTAAATATAATCTAGCATATCTCAATAAAGAGTCTCGGAGAACAATCCGAGAACAAGTCTAATACAATAATGCAATAGACTGGAAGTAAAGTAAATAGGAACAGAAGTAAATGAGTATCTCAAACCAATACTCAGGAGAAGTCCTCTGGTACGATCCCGTCCTCTGGTCCTGGTACTGCTCCAATGTAGGCACCTGCTTCTGCTCCAGCTAATGCTCCTGTACTGTACACCTCTGGGTAGATCTCGTCTGCAATATCTGGGGACATAATCCGGATCCAGGTCCTCAGGGGACATAGCAAGGTACAAAGAGCTCATGCCAATAAATAAATATGCAGTGCAGCAAATAAATAACTAAATGAAGCAATAGGGTAAATATGTAACCATCTAAGTGATATGCAGGTGAGAACATCACCAGTACTCAGGCTGAAACTACTACAAGCTCTGTGTAGGGGAGCCGGTAGCAGTGATATCATGTAGTTGTCTAGCTCACGATGGGAGACTAAGACGCCGGCATAATATAAAATCAACCTGTAGCCTGTGTGTCTCTCGAGCAATAAATGGAACAATGGGGAAAACACTAAGTAACCAGCTAAGTGAGATGCAATATAAGAGCAGCACTAGAACTCAGGCTGAAACTACTACAAGCTCTGTGTAGGGGAGCCGGTAGCAGTGATATCATGTAGTTGTCTAGCTCACGATGGGAGACTAAGACGCCGGCATAATATAAAATCAACCTGTAGCCTGTGTGACTCTCCCCACCCAATGTAATCACGCATACCATGACCATAACGTCTCATGTCCATGTCAAGCGGGATCATAGCTAATGCAACCAGTCATACACTATCTAAGAATATAATGTCCATGTCCTGTATCCTATACAGAATCACCACGAATATCTCGGGAAGATCCTGTCTTATGAATGGTGTCAAGTGTCCTGGGTCATATGGTACTTGATAAGACAAGTACGAAGATATAAGTGTCACGAATGTCCATCTCTAGATGACTGTACCCAACACTGCGTACAGTGTTGGCACCCGACTAATAATCGGACGCTAAGCACGTCACACGGTCCTAGGTTAAGCATGCACAGCAGTATATATAAAGCAAGGAAAATAAATAACTAAGCTGCAGAGTTTGGCAAGGTACACTTGCCTGGGGTCCTGGCTCCAACTGTAGCTCTGGTCTCAGTGTGATCTGCAGGTACTACTCCGGTTGTTGAAATAAACATCACCATTAGATTCAGAAAATATCCAATAGCTAAAAACGTATGTCCTTGAGTCCAATTTGGACACAAGGGCAAAAATGACATTTTCGGGTCAAAGCGGGGTCCACATGTGGGCCACTTTGCACCGAAAAGTGCGTCAGGGTCAAAGGTCTCCAAATCTGTCAAACTCAGTGTCTACAAGTCAGGAACGATGATACGAACCCAACGCAACTTCCAGAATTGGATTCCGATGAGCCGATCACAAAATCGCCCGTCAAGTGGAGCCTGTGGGGCCCACGATACGCGATTCTGTCAACGTTCTCAGATTCGGACCAAACTTGGGTCACAGGACCAGCGTATTGCTACGAGTCCGATGGCGCAAGTTTCGTCTCGATCCGACGTGTGTACACAAAGTTACAGCGTGTTCCAGAAAGGACGGATACGGGGTGTCGTCGGCGGATACGCGTTGATTCCGGTGTGCACGCACACCCGAATCAGCTTCCGCGAAATCCCACACGTCCGTATCAACGATGCGCACGTATCGGTGAAGACCGCACGCGACCAAGTCGTCCCGTTTGGCGGGGCGTACTCAGTTCCGAGGTGAAATAGGGCGTGGATTTTTCCTGTTTTGGATCGCGGTTCGCGATCACCTCAGGACGCGATACTCCGAGCGGTTTTCCCGGGCACCGAGAGGGTTATACAGGCTTCGTGATAAAACTGACGGAATAGGAAACCGAGCTACGAGCAGAAAGTTATGGGTACCTGAACTGGGCCTGAAAACCAAGTACAAATCGTGTCTGACACTCGTCTGAACTAGGGCTGTGTCCTATTCTGTAGATCCCGTGTCCGATCGTGTCCAGGCTCGTACTCGCGTTCTGGGTCGTGTCCGTGTCTGCCGGAGTCGGCCCGGGGTGCGGGCTGAGGCGGCGCCGGTTCTGGGGTGGTCGTCGACGCTCTGAGTGGCCGGATCAGCGCCTGAGACGGGGAAACACTGGAGTCGGGCTCGCTGGAGGTTCTGGTCGGGGTCCTGGCGGTCGAGGGCGGCCGGAATCAGGTGTTGGAGATGGGGCGGACAGGTCCGGGGATCTGGGCGGTGGCGCCGGAGTCTGGAGGGCTCAGGGCGGCGAGATCGGCTGTCGAAGGCGGCCCGGACGGCGACAGCGACGAGGGCTGGAGGGACTCGAGGCCCTGCGGGAAGGGAATGGCAGGCGGGGTGATGTTGGCGGCTGCGGCGGCTCGCGGCGAGGGAGGCGCTCGGTGGAGGCGGGGCGGAGCTCTGCGGCGGTTGCAGCGGTGGCTAGGGTTTGGGGGTAGCCGGAGGGAGATAGGGTGACGGGGCAGCGGGCTAGGGCAGAGAGGCCAGAGCTCGTCGGAGAAGACGACGGAGCGAGGGGAGAGCAGGAGGAGGAGAGGGGTGATCCGCCGGAGTCGGGCCTGGCTGCGGGTGGCGGCTTAGGGTTATGTTAGAATTTAGGGATAATTAGAAATTAGGGATTTGGGAAATTCTCTTTTTTTTTCCTTCCTTTTGTTTGTGGAGAAAAATAGGAAATTATGTCTTTATACGTACAGAAATTAGACTAGGGTTAGACCTAGGTTTTGAGCTGGGTCAACGCTCCTTGGGCTTGGCTTCGGCTCTCATGGGGATGTCGGGCGTCACACGGATTTAATTCGATTAAATTCTAAATTGGTTTCTAGGGCTTTAAAATGATTCCGGAGTCCAATAAATTCACAGAAAATTACCCTGTGTCCGGTTTTTCATTTTACACCATAAAATATTATTTCTATAATATTTTAATATAAAATAACCGCAATTAAAAATCCTTAAATAAACAACGCCTAGGTTTTAATTACAGGAAAATCCCAAAAATCCAAATTAATAATTTCTGAAAATCAGGAGGCTTACACAAAGGCCTTCTGGCAGTCTTCTGTCCATATAAACTCCTGGTCTTTACGTGTCAGCTTCATCATAGGTTCTGCAATCCTCGAGAAATTTTCTACAAACCTTCGGTAATATCCCGCAAGTCCGAAAAAACTTCTCACCTCTGCAACTGAGGTGGGTGTAGGACAAGTCTCTATTGCCACAACTTTCTCCGGATCAACTGAAAGTCCTTCTCCTGAGATGATATGTCCCAAGAACGGTACTTTATCCATACAAAACTCACACTTACTGAGTTTGGCATATAACTTCTCCTGTCTCAAGGTCTCTAACACGATTCTGAGATGCTCCTCGTGCTCTTCATGGCTCTTGGAATATATTAGAATGTCGTCAATGAATACAACCATGAATGTATTCAAGAACTGATGAAAGACTCTGTTCATCAAACTCATAAACACTGCTGGCGCATTGGTTAAACCAAACGACATTACCAAGAACTCATAATGTCCATACTTTGTCCTGAAAGCTGTCTTCGGTATATCCTCCTTCCTTACTTTGATCTGATGATAGCCGGATCTAAGGTCAATCTTCGAGAATACCCTAGCACCACTCAATTGATCGAATAGATCATCAATGCGTGGTAAGGGATACCTGTTCTTGATGGTCACAGCATTCAGTGCCCTGTAGTCAATGCACAACCGTACTGTTCCATCCTTCTTCGGTACAAATAATATGGGTGCTCCCCAAGGTGAAACACTGGGCCGAATAAAACCCTTCTCCAGAAGATCATCAACTTGTTCCTTCAACTCCACTAACTCCTTAGGTGCTAGCCAATATACTGATGAAGTGATAGGCTCTGCTCCTGGAGTCAAGTCTATCGTGAATTCTATTTCCCGATCAGGCGGTAAACCTGGAAGATCATCAGGAAATACATCCACAAATTCTGATATGACTCTTGGGTAACCTGTCTCCCCTTCTACAGATAATACCCTAAGAGTAGGCTGAACTCCTTGCTCTACAGCTCCCCGAAGAAACTCAAATTCTGGATGTCCAGGCGGTCTAAATCTAACTTTTCCAAGTCGGAAATCAAGAGTCGCATGGTACTGACTTAACCAGTCCATACCAAGTACAACATCATAATCCGGCATAGAAAAGATCAGAAATTAAGCTCGCATCTCTCTTCCACAGACTACTACAGAACATGATCTACAGACGTCACTAACTGGGATAATTCTACCTCCCGTAAGAATTCTCTTTATCTTAGGAAGGGGTACGGTAGCTACTCTATGGGTGGCTACAAAGCTAGCTGCGATAAATAAATGCGATGCTCCAGAATCAAATAAAGCTACAGCTAGTAATGAAGCTACTAAAATAGTACCTACGATAACCTCGCCTGCAGTAGCTTCCTCCTCAACAGCCAATGTGAATGCATGTCCTCGTCCCTGAGCTGGACCTCTCTGCTGCTGCTGAGCCTGCTGAAATAGAGCTGCCTGTGGTGCCAGTGGTGGTCTCTGCTGATTTCCTCCTGGGGCTGGGGGTCTGACTCCTCCAACTCCTGTCTGTGGTGCTCCTACTGCTGGATAAGCTGGTCGTGGTGCAGGTAAAGCTAGTCTCGATGCTCAGTCTCTGTGTTCAGAACAGTCCCTGGATAGATGCTGGTTGGATCCGCAGCTCAGACATAGTCCCAACTTACGCCTGCACTCTCTCTCAATGTGTCCTACCTTGCCGTAGTAGTGACAAGTAGGAAGGGATATGGCCCCGTGTGCTGCTCTATCTGGCATACTCCTCTGGGATCGTTTTGCAGAATCCCCATGTGCTGTCCTGGATGGTGCTGATGTGATAGACCTCTTCAGATTTGACTCCCTTCTAGCGACGCGCTCCATGCGTCGTGCTGCTGCAAGGACGCCGGTATATGATGTAGGTACGACCGATCCAATCAATCTCTGGAGCTCAAACTTCAGTCCGTCAAAGAACTTCTCAGCTTTCTCTTCCTCTGTCAAAATCAAGGTTGGGGCAAAGCGACTTAGGCGAATAAATTTTGCGTTGTATTCTTCCACTGTCATATTGCCTTGGATAAGGCGGTTGAACTTGTCTCTGAGCTCCGACCGTGCTACTGCTGGAATATACATCTCTCTGAAGAGTCTGGAGAACTCTTCCCAGGTGACTCGGTCCTGTCCGAGCCTCCTCTCTTCTGATAACCACCAATGATGTGTATTTTTAGTTAACTGCATCCTCACTGCAGTCATCCAATTCTCTCTCGGAAGTTCAGCTGCTTCCAACTGGTGCTGTATGTTCGTGAGCCATTCGTGAACTTCTGTTGGCCCCTCTTTACCAGAAAATGTACGAGGCTTGAGCTGTCGAAAATCGGTGATAGATCTCGTCGCTGATCGCCTCGCTGGTAGGTTTGCCTGCTCCAATGCGGATACCAGGCTGGTTCTCAGATACTCTGCCTCGTGACGATGTGCCTCTTGCTGAATCTGCTGCTGGGCTTGCATCATGTCATACATCATCTGAAATATCTGTTGCCCGTCCATGGCTTGCCCTGGCGGGAAAACTGGCATCTGTGGAGTGAACTGTGGCGGAGGTGGGATGTCATCTCGCCGGAACCTTGGATTAGGCTGACCGGTTTGATTGCTCTGCGATGTTTGTCCTCCATTCCCTGGTGTCACTCCGTCTACATAAGTAACCACAGCGTCGTGTGGTGTATCTAAGGGAATCTCATCTCCGTTCCTGGGATCCATTACTCTGCAACCAAAATATAAACTATAAGAACGCTCAGAGGAATCAACACAGGATGCAAATCAAGTAATTAATTCGAGTTCGATATAGAGTTCAAAAATGGTTTAAATAATGGATGAGATCCTATAACTTATCCTATCCTTAGGGCAGGCTTGTTCGGTCCCTAAGTTTAAACTAAACAATTTTGTTGTAGACCTGCATGGGCCACCACAAAAACCATGTCACGCCCCAGTCCCAAAATATCGAGGGACCAGACACGTGGCAATGGCCAGCAGCACACACTGATGGACTAACACAATTTAATGGATCCATCAGGGCGTACTTAAGCTGTATAATAAAGTCTACGACAACATGGCACAACTAATCTCATCCATACAAGATAAAATATGATCCACAGATATAAGAAATGTAAATCATCAATCAGTCTCAACAAAGTGCTTCGGGAAACAACCCGATAAAAATTTGATACAATGGTTCAACAGACCAGAATATAAATGACTAAAATAAGTAAATACTGAGAATGAAACATAGATGCTCAGGGAAAATCTTCAGCTAACACCTCGTCCTCGGATGTCGGTACAGCTCCTGTATCAGCTCCTGCTGCGGTCCCGTATACCTCGGGATAGATCTCGTCTGCAAATCCTGGGAACATAATCTGAATCCAGGTCCTCAGGGGACATAGCAAGGTACAAGATAATACAAGCCAAAATAAATGCAGTGCAATAATAAATAAAATAAACAGGGTAAGTATGTAACCATCTATGTGAAATGCAAGTGAGAGCATCACTAGTACTCAGGCTGAGCCACTACAAGCTCTGTGTCGGGGAGCCGGTAGCGGTAATAACCGGTAATGTGTCTAGCTCTGCTCGAGAGTCTACGACCTCACAATAGTAGTAGATATATATAAAATAGCCTGTAGCCTGTGTGTCTCTCCCCACCCAATGTAACCACGCATCTTATGACCATAACGTCTCATGTCCATGTCAAGCGGGATCATAGCTAAATGCAACAAGTCATAAAGTATCTAGGAATATAGTATCTCTGTCAAGTCCTGTATCCTATACAGAATCACCATGAATATCTCAGGAAGATCATGTCTCATGAATAGTGTCAAGTGTCCTGGGTTATAGTGTACTTGGTAAGACCAGTACGAGAATGTAAAGGGGGTCACGAATGTCCATCTCTAGATGACAATACACAACACCGCGTACGGTGTTGGCACCCGACTAATAATCGGACGTTGAGCAAGTCACACGGTCCTAGGTTAAACATGCACAGCAATATAAATGAAGCAAGAAAAATATGTAACAATACTGCAGAGTTTTGTAAGGTACACTTGCCTGGGGTTCGAATACCAACAATCGTCCCTGTATCAGTGGATCCTGTAGGTACTCCTCCAAAAGCTGTAATAAACATCACCAACAGTCTCAGAAGATATCAAATAGCTAGAAACGCCTGTCCTTAAGTCCAATTTGGACACAAGGGCAAAAAGGACAGTTCCGGGTCAAAGCGGGGTCCATATGTGGGCCGCTTTGCACCGAAAAGCGTGTCAGGGTCAAAGGTCTTCGATTTCGTCAAACTTAGTGTCAACAAGTCAGGAACGATGATACGAACCCAACGGAACTTCCAAAATTGGATTCCGATGAGCCGATCACAAAATCGTCCGTCAAGTGGAGCCGCGGGGCCCACGTTACGCGATTTTGTCAATGTTCTCAGAATCGAACCAAACTTGGGTCACAGGACCAGCCTATTTCTACGAGTCCGATGGCGCAAGTTTCGTCTCGATCCGACGTGTGTACACAAAGTTACGACGTGTTCCGGAACAGACGGATACGAGGCGGTGTCGGCGGATACGCGTTGATTCCGGTGTGCACGCACATCCAAATCAACTTCTGCGAAATCCCGCACGTCCGTATCAACGACGCACACATTTCGGTAAAGACCGCGTGCGACCAAGTTGTCCCGTTTGGCGGGACACACTCAGTTCCGGGGTGAAACAGGGTGTTAGTTTTCCTGTTTTTTGGATCGCAGTTTGCGATCACCACAGGACGCGACGCACCGAGCGGGTTGCACGAGCATCGAGAGGGTTATACAGTCTACAAGTTGCAACAGACGGAATCGAAAACGGAATTACGAGGAGAGAGGAAATGCTACCTGAACAGGGCTCCAAGAAGTCTGAATTCTTCGTGTCCGAGTGTCTTTTTCGTGTCCGACGTCAACTGTGTCCGGTCTAGGGTTCAGGGTTCGAGTGCTGCCGGAGACCCGTCGGAGGGTGGCTGCTCGGGAGGAGGACATCGCTGTCCGCGGGGAGAGACGAAGAGAGGAGGCTGGGGGTTCTCGAACGGGGTCGTCGGCTGTTGTGGGTGGCTAGAGAGCGGAGCGGCTCACTGGGGCCGGGCGACGCTCGGGGAAGCGACGAGGTGAGGAGGGGAATCACTGGCCGGGGCTGGAGGATGGGAGGAGACGGCTGCGGGGTTCTCGCCGGAACTGAGGGAGTCGGTGGCTGGTCGAATAGGGCGTCGGGGAGGATGAGAGGAGAGGGAGTCGACGGCGAGGGGCTGTGGAGTTCAGGTCGGCGGCGGGGTTCGCTGGGTGCGGCGAAGATCGATCTGGAGTAAGGCGGCGGCGGCTAGGCACGGATGTCGAGGAGAATTTATAGGCGGCTACAGTGTTTCCGGTGGGGGAATTAGGGTTCGGTTTGGGTTTCGGGTCCGGGTCGGGTTTCACTCGGATCCGACCCGACCCGACCCGTTAAGTTGGGTTGGTTTAGTGGAGCGGTTTGGTTCGGTTCAGTCAGCGGTTTGGTTTGGTTCAGTCAGGTTTGGTTTGGTCTAAATATCCAATAGTTTTTTTTAGGGCTTTAAACGCGTTTTCGGAGTCCAATAAATTCACAGAAAATTATCCTATGTCCGGTTTTCTATTTTACACCATAAAATATTATTTTCATAATATTTTAACCTTAATTAACAGCATTTAAAAAACTTTTAATCACAATTATCTTGGTTTTAATTCCAAAAAAATACCGAAAAATTGGAATAAATTATATTAAAAATATTCTAAAAAATCAGGGTGTTTACAATATATATATATATATTATCTTAGTATTTATATTATCTAATATAGCCTAGAAATCTAGTTTAGCAAGGTATTGACCTGGAATACCTTAGTATTAGTTAGTATTGACTAGATTTGACCTAGTTTGGCTGTGTTGACCTAGTTTGACTAGTATGGCCTAGATTTGACATAAAAATTATATTTTTTCTTGTTTAAGCATGTTTATCTTTCCAATACACCAAGTAACATTAATATTTTATATTAGGTCATTGTGGCTCCATCTTGGACCTTGATCCTCACACTTTGCTCAGGACCACAGGCGAGCACATTCTCTGACAGTTTTTATTATTTTGATCATTACTATGATTCTAGTTGTAGTGTATACTTTATTCCGATTCAGCGGATACACGGGCTAGTATCATAGGTACCTGTCATGAGAAGTCGTGATTATAATCCATAGTACTGGCTGGGGACGGGAAATATTAGAAAGTTATGTGATCATACCCCACTTTACAGTCATCATAGCTCACCCCACGCATCACGTAGGGTGTAGCCTGACCATTTATATGCCTCATAACCTGTTATATATGATTAGCCTGACTTTTGCTCACATCATAGCTAACCAGATGGTTAACCTGACCTCACATGTATCATAGACAATCATATATAACAAGTCTGATCTAGTCCCAAGCCGATCACATAGCAAACTGATATTTCATAACACTTAGCTAAAAATTCTATTCTTTTATTTCAGTACATTCATTTCTAGCATTCACATATATTTGTCCATTGCTAGTTAGTTCTATATGATGATTACATATCTCTCTAGATTTTCTTACATTCCAGTATTTTATTTCATTATGTATTTTCTTACACTGTTTTTATAGTTTTTATTAATATAATTAAAATTGCTGTTAATGTTTGTGCTTCGCTCCAATCCTGACTGGATAACATTTTTCAGAGGATCTCAAGAATTGTTGCCCTACCCATTATGGTCCAGGAGTAGATGGTGATTACATCCCGGGGATTTCAGAGGAGCCACTCCCCTTAGAGGAGACACCACCTGCAGTTGTTTAGACAGCATTTAGCCTAGTTTATTTATGTATTTGATTGTTCTAACTTGAGACTTGGGTTGTATTATGTTGAGACCTTATTTATGTTGAGGTAGCTAGACTCTAGACTTTTGTTATTTGAGTTGTGTTCTAGACTTATGTCGGAACTTCTTTATATCTTTTCATATCTTATCGTACCATATACCTTCTTTATAATTTTTGTGATTGAGTATCTTATGAAGTGATGATCATATGCTTTCAATGTCCTCCTTATGGAGTTGAGATCTTTGACAGGTTATTTTGTGAGTTGTATTAGTAGTAATTGAGACCTAGACAGCGTTCTATCGCTGATGCTACGGCGTAGGCTGGACGTACCCACGGCTCATGCCCAAATTCTGGGTGCGGGTCGTGACATGCACCCCCTTGTCTACTTACAGCCGTGACCGCTGTACGACTTTTTATATCTTGTACGGGAGAGCTGGTCATGTCCATCTCCTTATTTCGGTTTTGGGGCGTGACAATAGTCCAAGATGGCTTGTGATCATCATATAATTAGATTACATGCTAATGTCAATCTGTTTGCAGGCCTATCAAGTTGTTTGCAGAGACGAACTTACGATACATTTATGTTTTATGAAGGCTAAAAATTAATGCAATGATACACTTGTGACATATTTATATATTATGAATGATAATATTGTATACAGAAATTAAAGAATGATAGTCTTGGATAAAATTAACTGTGTTATGTGATACATTTATACTTATATATATGTTATAAATTGTTAATTGATCTTAAAATAAGAATAGAAAACCACTTAATAAGTTTATCTTACATTTTCATTGACATATTACGTAAGACTCCATTAGGAAAAATTAACTCGTTTCTTCTAACGAGTACCTACACTTAAAAGTTATTTTCCCTACACTAATGATTCATAGAAATATCCACAGAACATATACTATAAAATCTTTATTTAATAAATATTGTTAATAAATTAAAAATATACATTAGACTTGGTGATTTTTAATTGAACAATCCAAACAACTTTCAGATGGAATGTTACGGCATATTTAAACTGACAACAATATGCTCAGTTACAACTTACATGAATACGTAAGCTTTGGAGAAATGTTAATTTGTAACTTATTCTTCTGTCGTTATTAGTAGAACGTTACTTGTAAGAAAGGAATGCTAAGTTTTTTAAACAAAGAAAACGTGACTGTTTGTTCCATCAGCCTTGTCACTATAAAACATTTATATGAGGATTATTGCACATCATGAATATCCTTGGACTTGTAGGAGATAAACATATTTTCTAATGAGAGAGAGAGAGGCGTAACATTTTTTCCTACTTTAGCATTCTACTTATCTGTCTTGATATTCTCCTATTTTAAGTCCCTTTATATATATATATATATATATATATATATATATATATATATATATATATATATTTTTTTTTTTCTTTTCGAGATCTCTCCTACTATCTAACCCTCCCATGTCCCAAACTTTTTTTCACTAGGCTACTATCTAAAGACAAGTTCCTTTATATACACTATTATATACTTCTATACTACTATATAATGAGAAAAGTTAGCTTCGTAAAACTTTTCATAGATTATTAGTAGAAAGATTAAAAAATATATAATTATTCTAATCTTTATTAAGACGACTTAATAAGACTAAAAGACATCTGTTTTAATTGTTCTAAATTTATTGTTATACTATTATATATATTATTTTATATATGCATACAAGACTATTAAGGAGGATCAAATAATATCTCTCGTAATTACCTAGTTATCCCTATTATCCTTAATGAATAATTTAATTAGTAGACACATATAATAATATGTTTGGAAAGAAAAGTTCAACGAATCTTTTTTCATTATACAGTAGTAGAGATAATTAGCAATTAAATATTTTAAATTTTAATTAATATGCAGCTTACTATTCTACATGGGTAAAATATAGTATCATTAAAAAAATATAAAATATAAAGAATACCAACGACAAAAGAATAACCAGTTATAAATCTAAAAAATAAAATAAAATATTTAATATTTAATTAAAATATTTTACTTTAGTAAATTGTTAATTTTGATAGTTTAGTAGCAACTTATAATTTACAAAATAAATCAGAATATTTAGATACAAATTAAACCCAATTTTTATGGACTATTATAATAGGAAAACAAATTGTACCGTCTCCCTCCCCTTGCAACTTATGGTAACCTGCTCGACCCTTTGTTTGACTGGTCAAGCGCTTACCACTACTTAAAATATAGGACATTTTACGTTAATTACTCCTTATGTTACATACTTATTACACTAGCTATCTCTATTTTGAAACTAATTACACAGACCACTTCTATATTTTATATTTTCTATAAAAAAATTATAAGACTGACCACTCTTATTTCAAAAATAAAACATAAAGCAGAGAAGTGGTCCGTGTAATTATTTTCAAAATAGGGGTGGTCTCTATAATACCCATAAAATATAGGAAAGATTAATGTATGAAAATTTTTGACTTACTTCCCACTTTTTTTATCCATATTCAGGATGTACCCTACAGTTTTTTCATAATGTACAAATTCTTCCACTTTTGACCGAAATCGTCTCTTCCTAATAGTCAACTCGGTTGACTAATTTTTTTGGACGAAAATACCCCCGTCTTCTTCCCCTCCCCCCCCCCCCCCTCCGCCACCATCCCCCCTCCTCGCCGCAGGCCTCGCTCCGCCCCTCCACGTCGCTCGAAGGCCCTCCCACCCTCCCCGCCACCGCCCCCCTCCCCCATCCCAGCACCGTCCCCCTCCGCTCCACTGCCCCCCCCTCCCCACTCCCCGCAACCCGCACCCCCGCAGCAGCAACAGCAATAGAAGTGGTGCACGAGCAGCAACGAGTAACGCGGCGATGCGCGAGCAGCGACGGGCGGCGTGGCAGCGTGCGCGAGGCAGCGGTTGATGCTGTTGGCTGGGACAGGGAAGGGGGCGGTGGTGGGGAGGGGCGGGAGGAGGGCCGGTGGTTGGTAGGGGCGAAGAGGGGGTTCGGTGGCTGGAAGGGGGGGGGAGCGGCGGCAGTGGCGGGGAAGGGGGGAGCAGGGGGGACCGACGGCGGCAGCCTGTCCGCGGGGGAGGGGTGAGAGGAAATAGAAATTATAGGGACATTTTGGTCAAAAAAAATGGTCAAAGCAGTTGACCGTCATGACTGGACGGTTTCCGTCAAAAGTGTAGGGACTTGTACCTTATGGAAAAACTGTGGGGTGTACCCTGAATATGGGTAAAAAAAATGGAGGATAAGTCAAAATTTCTCTTAATGTATTTATTTCTAAACAATACGAATGACTCTTACATTACACTTTAAACTTTAGTGTGGACCATCTCCATCTCGATCCATCATCTTTATGTGCGTTGTACGTACAAAAAAAAAACTATAATATTGTTAAAATATTAGATAAATATTTTAAATATTTTAAAACATTTTTAATATGATTTGAATATATTTTTATTATGAATTGTTGCAGATAAATTTTTAGAATTTTTGATATATATTTAGTTAGATAATACCATATATTTAGTTTAAATATAATTTAAATATTTAATATATTTTAGAATTTATTATATGTTAAGGTAGTTAGAAATATTTAGAATTTTTATTTTTAACTACCTTAGGAGGTACACGTTTGGAAAGATTCCGATTTTTTTTGAATTTTTTATTATACGGTTTGGACGATTTATTTTTGAGCCATTTTTAAGCAACATTATAATAGTAAAAATTAGTATATATATATATATATATATATATATATATATATATATATATATATGAAGACTAGAAGATACTTGCTATAAATTTTTATCACTACTTGGAAGAAAAATTTATAGCAGGTATCTTCTAGTGTATATATATATATATATATATATATATATATATATATATATATATATAACATCTTTCGTAATTATCTAGCTGTTGTTATTAAATTTAGTGAATATTTTTTATTAATAAACATATGCATGGATATAGTTGAAAAAATATCACTACTTCTCTAATTATATAGATTATTAGTGATATGTAGTATTGAACTAATATAAATAAAAGGGAAGTTTGTGTTCAGGTCCTAATAGCTTTTGAAATGAGGTGAATGTAATTGTTGAAATTTCACTTGCTTCATGTCCCTCGGTCAAACCATAATATTAATTGCTTATTAAAAATTTAAAAAAAAATAAGAAATATGTTCTTTCCCTTCATTATCAAAATTGGTCACAATATTTGTATTTCAAAGTTGGATCTAAAGGTAGACTTGTTATTAAATTACTAAAGTTGGATTTTAAAAACATATATTAAATTATTGTTTTCAAAATATACACAAAATATAAAATATAAAATATAAAATATAAAATATACATAAAATTGAAGATATTTATATAATGTCATAATTCTTATGTGGTACTAAACTCGAGTAATCCTTGTGGTTATCGATGAGAGATATAAGACCCCGGTTTGATGGTTGAAGATCAGTGGATCGAGCCACGGGGGTGTATTATTTCTTCCGTTTATTAATGGTGGGAGTTGGGGGAGCAGTGGACTCACAAGACATGCAACGCAGCATACACATACATAAAGTCTCGTACAAAATGTCGGGTCACATAAAAAAAAACAAATCTTATGCGGTTTTTGCTTTTTGGTTTTGGAACAAAAATCGACCGAAATCGAATAAAAATAATTAGTATTTTCAAAACTGAATTTGACCATAATTTTTTTTAAATAGAACTAAAAAAATTATTCAATTTAATTCAGTTCTCGGTCCAAAACGAATAATGCTCACTCGTATTATCTTCCCGTTCAAAGTGTCTATTTTCTCCCCTATTCAAAGTATATTACTATAATTTTTAGAATATAAAATAGTAATAGATATTATAAATTTGTATATGTATAAATATAATTATAAATATTAGGTTTCAAAATCATAAAGTATACTTCTCGAATCATAGCTGGCCACCCTTTATAACGCAAATAGCATCCATGTCGCATTAATAGTATATTATTACTAAGGGCTATTTGATATTATCCCCCTCTTAGATTAGGTATATTAATATTACCCTCATGTTAGATTAAAAGTTGAGAATACCTCCCTGAAAGTGTCGCTAAAAATCTGAAAGTGTCATTAATGAGTTTTGAAAGTGTCGTTAAAGAATTTTTAACGACACTTTCAGGGGGATATTTTCAACTTTTAATCTAATAGTGAAGTAATATCAATATACCTAATTTAAGAGGGGGATAATATCAAATAGCCCTATTAACTAACGGTAACTGATTGAGACTGTGTAACACATTAACAAATTACAGAAATATAACACATTATATGACAAACATAGATAAAATATGGTCTTAAAACTTTAGATGTATTGCTATTTTTTTATAACGTGGGTTACTAAAGGGTTGAATTTCCACTTTGTTTTTAGTCCCACATTGGTTAGAGATTAGCATTACATCTTCATTGGGTTGTATAAATAAGTCATTTGTCTCCCACTATGTGATTACACTAATAAGAGATCTTCTCTCCTATTTCATTCTTCTACGTTTATTCTAACACGTTATCAGCACGAAGCTCTAACGGAAGGAAATAAGCAAGAGCATCTCAGTGAAGCCGCCATTTGCGGATTCTCTACTTCGGTAATAGGTATGGTTATTTATGTTTATTTTTTTCTGCATATACATACCCTAGGCGTAGCCTGATGTTGATATTTATACATCCCTTGGCATACTGCTAGGGAAAAAAAATAATTTTTATCCATTCATCTCATTTTTTTTAGTTAACTCTGATAGCACTCCGATGTTAATCGCATATAGATTTTTCGGAGAGAACGCTGGAGTTATTCTTTATTTATTTATTTCTTTTATATATGTTAATACATTCAGATCAAAACCATCAGATATTTGATGACCATGAACATGAATTATTTGGTCTATATATATAAGACTTCTGGAACATGATTGTTCGAAGCATACCATATGTGGTATTTTTGAAAGACTTCTTGAACATAATTATTGTTCGAAGCATACCATGAAAATCTAGTGTTTGGTATTTACCTACGACTTTTGGAACATCATTGTTCGAAGCATACCATGAACAAGATTTGTTTGGTATAAATAGACTTCTGAAACATCATTGTTTGAAGCATACACCATAAACATGAATTGTTTGATGATTTACCAAGTTCTTATGTTACCTTGTTATTATTGATCTTATACAGCAATATGTCGAGCCTCACAAAGCATGATTTCAAGCCTCTAAACTTAGAAGGCCATAACTTTCTCAACTGGAGATTGGATGTTGAATTGCACCTTCAAGCCAAAAGCTTAGGTGACACAATTGTGGCTGATATGCCAATATCTGCACAAAGTAAAGCGAAGGCTTTAATTTTCCTAAGACATCATATTTATGATGATCTCAAGGCTGAGTACGTAACAGTTAAGGATCCCTTGGTGCTATGGAATTCTCTAGCTGAGAGATATGATCACCAAAAAATGGTCATACTACCAGGTGCACTCCATGAATGGCTCAATCTATGTTTCCAAGATTATAAGACAGTTTTAGCCTATAATTCAGCTATGTTCAAGATTACTTCACAATTGAAGTTATGTGGTGAAGAAGTGATAGAGCATTTCATGCTAGAGAAAATATTCACCATATTTTATGCGACTAATACGACCCCCTACAACAGACGTATATGGAGAAAAATTTTAAGAAGTATTTCGAACCCATTGTTGTCTTACTCGTGGCCGAGAAAAATAATGAGTTATTAATCAAAAACCACACTAGTAGACCAACTGGGTCTGCAACAATTGCAGTTGTAGTGAATGCGACTAGTGCTCGAAAAAATGTGACCAGTACTAAGAGTCGAGGAAATCACAGAGGTAGAGGGCATGGACGCCGTGGAAGCCAAAGAAATAGCTACAATCCGGGTCCAAGAAATAATACACAGTTCATAAATAAGAGATTTAATCCTCGAAAAAATATTGCCCAAATTTCTAATCCAGCTGCTCCAACTGATATTTGCAAACGTTGTGGAAGAGCTGGTCATTGGATGCGAAACTGTCGCATCTCACAAAAGAAAGTGGACAAATATGAAGCCTCAAAGGGTGTGAAGACTAATCGCATGGAGGATACAACACACATATATTTTAATGATTTCTTCCAAGATAATGATGGAAACACAATTTCGGAAGACCAGTTCAACGCCATGATAGGCGAAGTCAATGAATAGTTATTGTATACTTATCTAAGTTTATTTACTTTCCACTTTGAATAAATTGGTCATTATATGATTAACAGTCTAGGTAGTTTACTTTCTTTGAAGCAGTTTCATTTAGATTTAGATCAAGTTGTAATAATTGATAATATGCCAAGTTTAACCATTTAGTAGCATATTAATATATTATTATTTTTTGTTTTTTAAAGGTATGGACAATGATGATGGCATATGCTTGATAGATAGTGCAACAACTCATACTATATTGAAAATTGGGAAGTTTTTTACAATATATGCCTCAAACACTGCCAAGGTGAGCACCATTGCTGGACCCATGCAGATTATAGAAGGTTTTGGTAAGGCCGATATTGTGTTGCCAAATGGAACACACTTAGTCATTCAAAATTCATTATTCTCTAGTAGATCTAATAGAAATCTACTCAGCTTTAGAGATATTCGAATGAACGGATTTCATGTTGAAACCATGAACGAAGATAGCAAAGAGTATCTTTGTATCACCTCTAATGTTGAAAGCAATAAGCTCACATTAGAAAAGTGCAAGTTAATCTCCTCGGGGCTATATAAAACTACTCTGAAGGTAGTAGAATCTCACCCCATCACTAGCAAAAGGCTAAAGGATCCAAGAAATCTAATCCTTTGGCATGACAAATTGGGTCATCCAGGATCGACTATGTTGAGAAAGGTCATCAACAATACCAATGGACATAATTTATCATACCAAAGTCTTTCCTTTCCTACTGAACATTTGTGTATAGCTTGTTCACGGGGTAAACTCATTACAAGAACTTCACTTCTCAAAATAGCTTATGAATCACCATCATTCCTTTAGAGAATACAATATGATATTTGCGGACCAATTGATCCTGCTAGCGGACATTTTATGTATTTTATGGTTCTAATAGATGCTTCTAGTCGATGGTCAAATATTTCTTTACTCTCATCTATAAATTTTTCCTTCTCCAAACTACTTTCTCAATTGATTAAGCTTAAGACTCATTTTTCTGACCAACATATTAGAATGATTCGACTTGATAATGCAGCTGAGTTCACATCCCGTACTTTTGATGATTATTGTGCTTCAGTAGGAATAGAAGTTGAACATTATGCCCCTCATGTTCATACCTAAAATAGTTTAGCAGAGTCCTTGATTAAGCATTTTCAGCACATAGCAAGGCCTTTACTCATGCAATCAAACTTACATGTTTCAGCTTTGGGACATGCTATATTACATGCTGCTAAATTGATCATTGTTAGGCCAACTGTATATCATGAAATTTTACCATCATAACTTGTGACAGGCCATCAACCTAACATCTCTCATTTGCGTAAATTTGGTTGTGTTATTTATGTTCATATTCTCCCTCCTCTGCGCTCTAAAATGGGACCTCAGTGACGTTTAAAAATTTATATTGGTTTTGATTCGCCCTCAATTATTATATATTTGGAACCTTTAACTGGTGATATTTTTACTGCTAGATTCGTAGACTGCCATTTTGATGAGACTAAATTTTCGCCGTTAGGGGGAGATAAGAAAGAAAAGAATGTTCTTACAGAACCATTTGCCACAAATAAACGGCATGAATTATCGTGGGATAATCCCACTCTGTCTCATCTAGATCCTCATACTAATCAATATGAAACTGAGGTACGAAAGATATTACATCTACAGGAGATTGTAAATCAAATGCCAGATACATTTATTGATGCAGCTAAAGTGATTAAATCACATGTGTCTGCTGTAAATGCGCCAGCTCGAATTGATATCCCCGTAGGAAAAAATAGCATAGTGGCTAATGAATCTACTGCACGCCAGAAGCGTGGTAGATCTATAGGTTCGAAGGACTTAGTCCCTAGAAAAAGAAAATGCCCAAGTAACGCTCTTAAGGAGGTTACACATAACGCTCAAGAAGATGTTATGAATGACAGATCCATACTCTCTGAAAACCCAGAAGAGGTTATTGTCTTAGAAAAGACACAAGCCCAATAGGAGGCTCGGGTACCTGAAAGCAAAGAGATCTCTATGTTTTATATATATACAAGAGAGGTATGGGATCGCAAAGATATAACAATAGATGAGGTATTCTCATTCTTAGTAGCTACTGAAATATCTAAGGACATTGATGACACTGAACCACGTAGCATCGATGAATGTCGACAAAGAAAAGATTGGCTAAAATGGAAGGATGCTATTCAAGCAAAATTGAATTCCCTTAATAAACATGGAGTGTTCGAACCTATAGTACAAACATCAAAAGACGTCAGACCGGTAGGTTACAAGTGGGTGTTTGTAAGAAAGCAAAATGAAAAGAATGAAATCGCTCGATTTAAGGCACGATTAGTGGCACAAGGGTTTTCTCAGAGACCCGGGATTGATTATGAATAGACGTATTCTTCCGTAATGGATGCAACAAAACGTTTCATTATTTGATAAGTCTGACAGTTGAGAAAAAGCTGGAGATGAGACTTATGGACGTTGTAACAGCCTATCTATATGATAATTTAGATAGTGGTATCTATATGAAAATCTCAGATGGATTTAACCTACCCAGCTTAAAAGCTAAGAACATGCATTCCATAAAGCTAAG
The DNA here is from genome assembly GCA_036927795.1 of Iris macrosiphon. Lineage (NCBI taxonomy): Eukaryota > Viridiplantae > Streptophyta > Magnoliopsida > Asparagales > Iridaceae > Iris > Iris macrosiphon. The sequence goes on along the minus strand of JAYESA010000002.1, from coordinate 150,547,158 downwards.
ATGTTCATTGTACGGTTTAAAATAATCCGGAAGGATGTGGTACAACCGTCTTAGTGAATATATAAAAATGAAGGGATATGAGAATAATCCTATATGCCTATGTGTCTTCATAAAAAAATATAAGGAGGGTTTCTCTACAGTTGCAGTATATGTCGATGACATAAACTTGATTGGGACAAGACATGAAATCAATGAGACTGCAAACTATCTGAAAAAAGGAGTTCGAGATGAAAGATCTCGGAGACACGAATTATTGCCTCGGATTACAAATTGAGCATTGCACTAATGGAATTTTAGTGCATCAATCCAAATACACAGAAAATATATTGAAATAGTTCAATATGGATAAAGCTCATCCCCTTAGCACTCTAATGGTTGTTCGATCTTTAGATATCAATAAAGATCCATATCGTCCTAAGGAGGACAATAAAATGATGCTAGGACCCAAAGTACCGTACCTTAGTGCCATTGGGGCATTAATGTATCTATCATAATGTATAAGGCCAGACATATCATTCTCTGTCAATACGTTGGCTAAATATAGCTCGGCGCCAACTCGCAGACATTGGAATGGTATTAAACATGTGATGAGATATCTTCGTGGAATTACCGACATGGGATTATTTTATACTTTTGGTTTATCTGACATCGCGAATCTAGTTGACTTTACAGATTCAGGTTATTTATCTGATCCCCATAAAGGTCATTTACAAACTGGATATGTGTTTCTTAATAGCAATGTGATTACACTAATAAGAGATCTTCTCTCCTATTAGGGTTGGATTCTCACTTTGTTTTTAGTCCCACATTGGTTAGAGATTAGTATTACACCTTTATTTGGTTGTATAAATAAGACATTTGCCTCCCACAATGTGATTACACTAATAAGAGATCTTCTCTCATATTTTTTTTTCCTTCTTCTACATTTATTCTAACAATTTTATATTTATATTGTTACTTTAACCAAATTAAACTATATGTAACCGATTAAACCAATATGAATGTGTCATAAAATAGTAAAAGATTTTTCTCCCATGTGGACATTCATTCCCTCTCTTCTCTCTTCCCCTAGATAAATTTTATTTATTTATTAACACGTTAGACTAATATTAATATATTAAAATTGTATGTAACATATTTTGTTTGAAGAAAATAAATTACAAATAACTAGAAATCTTGCACGTGTATATATTTTGTTCATATTTTTTTTCACTTTTTAAATGTATACTTATATTACAAATATATTTTCAAATAGTATAACATAATTTAAAGTAAATTTATTTTTGAGACGGAGAGCATTTATTATACTTGGAAGTGTGTCACAGTTTCAGGGTGTTGAGTGGGCCGGGTCGGGTTGACCGGTCTCCGGGTCGGACCAGTTAAAAAATCTGGTCCGGACTAGACCAGGCTCAAAAGCATAATACACACCTAGCACAACCCACTATCCGGAAAAAAAGGGTCGAGCTTAACTGGGCCGGGTCCGAGTTGGCCCGATTCTTTTTAATGCAAAAATTAATTGGACTTTATAGGGCTATGGACTTTGGGCTTTAAGTATTTGACTATATTAAAAAAAACTAGTAATTTTTTTTTACTTAATTGATAAATTTTCAATAATATTATTTTTGTTATACATATGTTTGTTGATACAAGTAGTGTTTTAAGTCTCAGCTTTCAACCTCTCTTCAAACTTTATTTGTGGTACCACAATGGAAGCTTACAGAGAGGTTGAAACTGAAACGTAAAATATAAGTCTCATAAAAAACATTAAAAAATTCGTCTAACAATAATAACATAAGTTAGAAAATAATAAATAATAATTGCAACAAATGATAAATAAAACAGTAGGTACAGAAGAATGTTGCAACTAATTTTTCGATCTGATACATGATAATAGCAACTACCTAAATTCCTAGTACTAACAGCTAAATAAATTAAAATACACATTTTTCCATGAATATGCAAGATATTGGATACAATTATCTAGATGCCTACGTAGTTTTCATGTGCTATAGTTAGGTTTTCATTTGATATGTTTTCCATAATGTATGCATTGAACAAGAGTTGCATGCAAGTGTCTTCTTTCGGAATCACAATCATTATAAACTTCGCTAAAGTGGTGTCAAACTTTTGATCTCATCCAATTATGATTCATTTATTCTCCGTAGCTTAGTACCCACTAAAGTTGTGCGGGTTGAGGTCTTGTACCCCTTGAGGTTACGACATAGGTTGAGTTGTCGATCTTACGGTTGCTGCGATGGTAACTCATTTTCTGTTGTAGCAAAAAAAAAGCTACTTCACCGAATAGCACATAAGATTGCTTGTAAGGATTAGAAAAGAGAAAATAAGTTTTGTTATGATAAATTTGGATGAATTAAGCCATATTTATAGGAATTATTTGGTGCCAAATGACCACAAGTATCCTTAAAATATAGTCGTTTATGAGGCTCGCCTCATAGTATCGATATTATTATATTGATACTCGTGTATTGTCACGACCCGCACCCGGTGTAAGGGTACTAGTCGGAAACAACGTCCAGCCTACACCGCAGAATCGGCGGTAGAACGCTGTCTAGATAATCTATCTAACAATATAATGAACCACCAATAATGATAGTATACTCAATCACAGAACTAAGATAAAAATGAGCACGAATCAGATAAAGAATAGAATAATCACAATACAACTCATGAGTCTAAAATAATACATCAATGAGTCTGAAGAAATACAGAAATAAGCTGGAGACAAATCCAGTACAAAAGAATACTATGAAGCTACAACTCCAGGGTCAACTGTCTCAGTTGGGATAAGTCCCTCTTGAGCCAGGGTCTCAGAATCTAAACCCACAACATCCTGGGGTCCATAAAAGGTAGGGTACTCCTCAGTGTCATCTGGAAAAATATATCCAGTCAGGAAAGGAGCAGAGTACAACCCTAACAGCAGTTCTCAATTAATGATAAAAACTATGTAACAGTAAATAGCTATGGATAAACAAGATACACAATAGATAGGAAAGATATATGTACAATAAGGAATACTGGAAATAAATACAATAAGGAACAATATGCCAATAAAACAATAATACTAATGACTAAGTGTGTGAGTACTAGCTTAACATGTGATCGGCTTGGGCAAGATGCAATGCGGCCTGGCTAATCATACGTGCGGTGCATGATCAACACTATTCGCTTACCAGTACTTTATTCAATAGGGATTTGATCACATATCTATACTAATACTCCCCACCCCCGACTGGTATAATAGATCCAACTACGGTATGCTATGGCACTAGATTCCCTAAGAAGAGAGCGACTCCTCCCGAAAATCGGTGTCTGTACATGTACAAGATAACCAATGAAACAATACTTGCACCATATACACCATATACCAAGGAATAACATCTCATGACGAGATCCGGATATACCAATCCGTGTAACCATAGTGTCAAGAGAAACATGTATATCCACACTAGATACAACGAACATAGAGGATATCATAAATGAAAAACTATCAGAGAATGTACTCGCCTGAAGTCCAATGAACAGTCTCACAGATGTCTGACTCGGTGCCTCGAAGACCTAGATATGGAATACAACATTAAAACATGGTCCCGGAAAGAGAACAAGTCAAACTAGACAACTTCTAGGTCAATAACTCAATTCTAAGGCAAAAGTCAACTATGGTCAACTCTAAAGTCCACTAAGTCAAACATGGTCAAACCCAAAGTCAACCTCACAAAACATCCATACAATAATATAAAGATAAAATACAACAATTTAGGAATTAAATTAGATTCCAAAAGAATCACACAAAAGTATATTAATAATACAATTAATATATATACCTTAAAAATATATATATACAACCCAATATATATACAAATAAACAAATATTATTCCTCACAAAAAAAAACACATATATATATACATATAAATATATACAAATACAATATATAATATATACATTAAATCTGTCAAAGCGTCACTGAAAACAGTGAGCTAAGAAAACTATTTAAATTAAACAGCCTATAGTGACAGTTCCAACTATCGCAGCAAAAACTGTCGCCAATACTGCTGTGAATTAAATCCACTGCCACTTAAATAGTGACAGTTAACGACTGTCACAGAAAACTGTCATTAAACCGCTGCTCATTCCCGCCGCCACTGCTGTGCTTTTAATGACAGAATCTGTCATTAATGGCTTCAGCGGCTGCTGCTGCTGCCCGAGGCTATTAATGACAGGATCTGTCATTATTAGCTGTTGTCGCTAAAAATATTTAATATATATACTATATATGTAATATATATATAAATCAATATATTATATATATAAAACAAATAAATAAATAAATACTTATGTATATATAATCTTATACATATAAACAAATATTAAAAGCTACAATACACATCCAAGTACTAATGTACATATTTTAACATGGCTAGAAGCACATCTAAAATATATACATTAATATACAAAAAGTACATAATAATTATAAATAATACAATTACACAATCAAACACATAAATATATTTATAAATTATTTTATGTATAAATTATGTTATTTAACAAGTAGTAACATTTATAATTACATGCAAGAAGCTACATATTATATTGTACATTATATTAGCACACACAAAATATAGATCTATGCTACAATAATTACTATAATAAATACACAAAATAAATATATAATATCCATATATATTTACTAATTATAAATGAAGAAATGAACCACAATTAATTAGATCTATGCAAAAATACACACAATTGGAGAGTATCTCACCGTATCCCACTAGATCTAGGATACGCATGCGACACGAGTCCAACACACAACCAATTGCACCCCGAAGGACACAAACAAATCACAAATAATATTTATGAACAAAACAAAGTGTCAAAAGTAGATCTATGTGTCCGTGTCAAAATACGACATGTACAAAGTCCCGTGTCGGAGGGAAAACCCCCAAAACGACACGTATCACCAAATTGTTGGGATACGATCCACATGTACTCAATTGTGGACACGACACTAGCCCCAAACACATAAGCACATGCCAATTTGATCTATAGGATCAATTGACACACACAACAAATTGTCAATTCGGAATTCCCACAAAATTGACACAAAAAGCACCATAACTTTCTCCATGGGTCTCCTATGAACACAAAACAAAGTCCTATGGGTAGTACATACATATGGGTTGATTTTACATGATTAAATCTCAGATTTGGAAGCTATTTAAATGGGAAAAACTGAATTATACCTATTGGGAGATGGATTCCAATGAAACCTCCAATTGAGATGAACTTGCTTCCAAATTGTAGATCCTTGCTCCTCTTTGTAGATCCTTGCTTTCTTCTTCTAGATCCTTGCTTTCTCCTTATCTAATGGTGAATTGGGAAGAATTTGGAATGAATTTGGTAGGGAATTGGAATGGGAATGGAGGGAATTTGGTAGTGGGAAATTCTAGATCTAGATTTGAAATGAAAATGAGAGGAGAGAGAAATTTCCCCCCTCTAATATAGGCCGGCCATGCCCCCCTCCCCAAGCAATTATGAAATGTCCAATGTACCCCTTGGGGCCTCTCATGAAGAAATAATTAAGAAAGGAAGCTTCTAGTCTAATCATTTAATTAATTTAATCCATCTCCTTTAACAATGGGCTTTCTAAATGGGCCAAGTCTAACTAATTAATTCATGTTGGTCCATGGGTCCAAACTAAACTAGTTGGGTCCACTAAAATAAGTCCAAAATAGTTTAAATAATATCTAACAATAATTAAATAATACAACAAATAATTATTTACCATGCACAATATTTATTTAAATAGGAAATTACTAAAATACCCTTTTCCTAAAATGTGGTAGTGACATGTATTTATCTTGCTTTGTATTTTCTCGTTTCGTAATTTGGGTATCGCGGTCAAGGATAGTGGATCTGTGCGATGCGAGTCCTCAACTGTTGATATCGTGCCATGATGGCAGTTATGGATTTATTGATCTTCAATATTCCTCACTTTGCATGTGTCGGGGCTCGTAAAGGCAATCTCGTGCGATACTCAGTTTTCAGAAAAATTAATGAGTTATGTAATAATTGAATTTTCTTGAGAACCCTGTCAACTTGTAGCCTCTTTGAGACTAGTAGAGACCCATGACACGACCATATACCCCGACTAGGACCCGTTTGTATATTGGTATCTTGGAATTCAAGATTTCTAGATATTTTTCCACGAAGACAGTGTAATGCCCCGCTCCGCATGGTGCATTACGCTGAGTCAAATCGAAAAGAGGCATTGAGTTGGTTGCATTACTTTGAGTCAGAATAGGGAACAAGTATTGATTTAAATTTTGGTTTCATGTGCAGGTTTTACGTAGAACTTTCTGAGGTCGATAATTTAGCCCGCAGCGGGCAAAAGCACGGAGTCATACATCATGCAAAGAAATCGGTGGATTCGTTCAGAGCAGTGCAGAGATAGCAAGACTTAGCGTTGGTGCAGTCTTTCTTAATATGCCTGGATTGGATGATTGAGAAGCACGGCCTACTCGCATGATTATACCAGTTAACTGAATCGTGCTTCGCATCATAGCACAGAACTTGGAGATAGGCTGTATCGACTTAGGTGAAGCGATAGGCTGTATCTACTTAAGTGAAGCGATAGGCTGTGACTGTCATGCCCCAGTCCCAAAATACGTAGAACTAGGAATACGTAACATGCCAGCTACGCATTCGACCAGACTCTGGTACGACTCGAATACCTATAAGTTATATTATAATGGTCACTATCTAAATAATCAAGTAAATATAAATATCTATGCATCAATCCACAATGAACATAATACACAAAAATGAGCTACATGTGCTAAAGTCGGTCGTCCAGTAACACACAAACTCGAATAGGCTCGAGAAAGAAATATGAGTCTATAAAACTAGGCTACATCAGCAGATGAATAAACAATATGAATAAATAATCATAACTCCGGTAGAAATGATATAAGTACCTGGTACCAATGCCTGCAAGACAGCAACTCCAAAGGCTCCATAACCGTCTAAGCTGCAAAAACTGGCAGGGGACCAGGTCCTCAGAGGGACGTAACAAGGTACAAGAAACAGCATACCAAAAGTAAAATAGTATAATGCCACATACTCAAGAGTAAACTACTGTAACCATCTATGTGATATGCACGTGAGAGCATCACTCGTACTCAGGCTGAAACTACTACAGGCTCTGTGTCGGGGAGCCCATAGCAGCAAGTAATATCTCATAGGGCCAGTAAATGTGCCAAAGCTCTAGTCAGAGACTAAGGCACTCTCCAGTAACATAAGTATATATATAAATAATCAGCCTATAGTATGGTGTGTGTCTCCCCACCCAATGTAACCTCACGTCTCATGTTCACGACGTCTCATGTCCATAACACGCAAGATCATGACCTCTAACTAGTGCAACGAGTCATAATAATATCCATATAATATGCAAGTCTCATGTCACGAATCATGTAAGCCTATACAGAATCACCATGAATAACTCAAGAAAGATTCTGTCACATGAAATAGTGTCAAGTGTCCTAGGTTATGGCATACTTGGTAAAGCAAGCACGTAAAAATAGGATCGTGGAATCAACTCTCTAAGTGACGTTACACGACTCCGCGTACGGTGTCGACACCTGAATCTTGTTCGGACGCTAAGCAACGTCTCACGGTCCTAGGGTAAACACACACATCAACCATATAAAATAACTATAATAACTAAATAATATAATAAAGGCAAGAAACTGTAATACATCATGGCAATGTACACTTGCTTGGATTCTGAACTCTGTCAACTGCTCTTGGGAAAGTGGAATCTGCACGTACACCTCCGGATGCTGAAACAAACATCATTATTGTTCTCAGAATACTAAAAATAGCTAGGATTGACTACCCATAAGTCCAATTTAGACACAGGGGCAAAATTGATAGTTTTTGGTCAAAGCAGGGTCCACATGTGGCCCACTTTGCACCGCAAAACGTGTCAAAGACAAAGTTCTCCAAATTCATCAAACTTAGTGTCTACGAGTCCAAAACAATGATACGAACCCAACGGAACGTCCATAACTGGATTCCGATGAGCCGATCACGAAATCGTCCATCATGTGGAACCGTGGGGCCCACAAAATGATGTTTCGTCAACGTGCTCAGAATCGAACCAAACTTGGGTCACATGACCAGCGTAACGTTGCGAATCCGATGGCGTAAGTTTCGTTGCGAAATGACAAGCATACACAAAATTAGGACGAGTATTAGAAAAGGCCAATATGGTATTTTTTGGCGGATATGCGTTGATTCCGGTGTGCACACACATCCAAATCAAGTTTCGTGAAAGCCCACACATCCGCGTTGATGATACGCGCCTTTTGATACAACTCGCACACGATAAAGTTGCCTCGTTTGGCAGGATGTACCCCGTATTGCAAAATTTTTGGTGTTCTAAAAATAAGTTTTTGGTCGTTTTGTAACAAGAATAATTTTATCATTAAAGCAAACTAATAAAAACTAAAAGAACAGTAAAAATTTTGGTTATATTGTGAAGAAGTCCCTTCAATTAAATTTTGAAAATAATTAACGATTTGGTGGCAAATTGGGCATGAACATGGGTATTTAGACTAAAATTCTGAACTATTTTTGAACAGTTTTTCGGCCAATTTCCGGTCAATTTTTCGATGAAACCGGGGTGCCTAAATTCGTTTCACTTAAAGAAAATCCTAGAGGGTTAGGTTGTGAACATACCAGCGAAGACGGGAAGTAAATCGGACGAGCGAGGAGGGCGGAGGCTGCACGCGAAGGAGGGGTGTCGGTCGCGGCTGTGCACACGCGTTCGCGCGCGGGCGGCCCTAGGTTGCTGCGGCGGCAGTCGCCGGCGGCGCGGGCGGCGGGGCTGCGGGCGGCGGTCGCCGGCGCTCCGGCGGAGGTGGTGGTGGGTGATGGGTTAGTGTCACACCCCAGTCCCAAAATACGTAGGACTAGGAATACGCAACATGCCAGCCGTATGTACACGATAACTCCAATGTGTTGGAAGATTGTAACACATACGTACGCTGTACATGAATATCAAATCCACAAGTGGTAATATACTATCAACACAAGTCACACACAATCTATATCTCATCCATAGCATAAATAAAGAAATAGGAAATAAATAACTGAATCTCAAATATGAAGTATCAAAGAATGGTAGTCGGGTGGAAACATATCCACTGCCAATTGACTATACTAAAACTAAATGAGAGAAGAAATCAAACTCTAATATAAGATAAATGTCAATAAGGAAATAGCAACTAGAATATCCATCAGCTGCGAAGAATCAGGGGTACTCTGAAGGTAAGACCTCATCAGTCTGATATGAAGCGTCAGGTCCGGGTCCGTACTCCTGTGGATAGTCATGTCCGTCTATACTTGGAAAGGGACCAGGTACTCAGAGGGACGTAATAAGATACATAAAAGCATGCCAATAAAGTACTAAAAAATAAACATCCAAGAGTTGCCTAACCATCTATGTGAATGCACTTTGAGAACAACTTTTTAACACGTAGGCTATCTGGCCAAAATAGGATTGGCATGATTCTCTCGGAGAATCAGGGGCCTAAAAAGCATGACATCTTTTGAACGTCAGAGGCCGCCTGTAGATAATATATAGGGGTCATCTGACCGCGCATATCCGGCGGAGCGTACGGGTTACACAAAAAAAGTGCAAAGGAGCCCAAATGCCTTACTCGTTATCCTCCCCACCCCATGCTCTAAGCATGTCATATCCATGACACGATGAGACCTCTAATAACTGCCAAGGCTTATAATTATGCAAATTATATCAGCAGTTATCCCTATCCGTCGCACGTCCCATACGTACCGGTGGCCAGCCGAATACGCAAGTCTGTGTCCTACATGAGACTCGCATTCGTGTAACAACTGTGTCATGGCCAATGAAACATAAGAATGCCTCATGATAATGGGGTGGTCTCATAAAACTAGGTCCTCATGCATAATATATGATAAAAATAAAATACGATGCCACCGTCGTTGCACCCAAGTTATTCTTGGATGCGCAGTTTATATAGCAGTTAAAATATATTAACTAAATAACAGAAATAAAATGCATGCACCATATGGAATATAAATCACAGTACAATGGCAAGGTATACTTGCCTGGCAAGCAATCTGAGTAGTGTAAGCGTCCAGACGTCAAGCACACAGGATCAGAAACTACGGCCTCCGAATAGACGTCTCCGGATGCTGAAATAAATATCACCAACGTTTCCGGAATCAGCGAGATAGCTAAAAAATACTACCCTTTCTTCCAATTTGGACACCGGGGCAAAACGATAATTTTGGGTCAAAACGGGGTCCACATGTGGCCCACCTTGCACCGAAATACGTGCCAAAGGTAAAGGTCTCTAAATGGGATAAATTATAGGTCAAACAAATTCTAAACGTCAATACGAACTCAACGGTACGTCCAATTTTGGATTCCGGTGAGCCGAACACAAATTCACCCTTAAAGTCAATTGTGGGGCCAACAAATAGGCGACTTGGTCAACTGTCTCAGAACCGCGTAAAACTTGGGTCACAGGACCAGCGTGATACCACGAATTCAATGGCGCAAGTTTCGTCGCATTCCGACGAGCGTACACAAAATGGCATGGTGTTTTAAAAAGTCGTAATACGGAGACTTTTTACTGATACGGGTTGATTCCGACGCGCACACACGTCTGAATCAATTTTCGCGAAGCCCACACGTCAGGACGTACCTTACACCCCTTTCGGTGCAATTTGTACACAATGTGGCGGTCCCTTTTGGCGGGGCGCACTCCGTATCACAAATTTTAATATTCTAAAACAATTTTTTCTGAGATTTCTACTTGATTTATCTCTGGTTCTGACACAACATAAAATAAACTAATTAACAGGGAATGATCTTTGTTATATAGGCTTTACATAGCAAAAACTATATTTCAATTTGGATGTCTATGGTGGAAGATATCAGCCTCTCAACATAGGTCGTTGGAACGGTTCGTAACAGTTTTAAAAATATGGTTTTCTTCCAATTTGGCTTCGAATTCTACCTGGGGTTTAACGTTGTTCCAATGAAACTAATTAATGGGGTTTAGAGAGGGATAGGTTGTGATCATACCGACGAAGACAGATCCGAAAATGATCGAGAGACGAGACAGAAATCGACGCATGAAGTAGGGGTCGTCACGGCCTGTTCCTGCCGCGGTTGACCGTGCGGTTCGCTGTCACGGCCGGCCGGCGACTCTCCGGTGGCTGCGCGGGGTTGTGGTGGTTCTCCGGCGGAGCGTTGGGGGTGATTAGGTTAGGGTTAGGGTTTATAGAATATATATATATATATATATATATATATATATATATATATATATATAGGCGGAGGCGGGGTGAGATGAGAAGGGGATGCGGGGTCTGCTCGCGGGTGTGGGGGTACTGTGCTCGCGGGCTGCTGTGGGTTAGCTTAGGAAATTAGCTTAAGGCTTAGGGCTTAGGAAATTAGGCTTAAGGTTTAAGGTTTTTTTTTATTAATACTATTTATTTTTATATATATGTATATATGGTATAAAAATCCAGAAAATATTAGTACATTCCAAAAAATCTATCACCCTTCTACAAGGGTTCCTAAAATAAAATAAAATAATAATAATATTTTTTGTGCAATAATTCTAAATGAGTAATTATCTAGATAATTAAATTAATAAATTTTATTTTCTAATTAACTAAGAAATAATATAAATAATTTCAATGATTAATTAAATAAATATAATATTTAAAATTAGGGGGTTTTACATTCTACCCAACTTATAAAAATTTTGTCCTCGAAATTAAAACTAACCACGATAGGGAATCAAGAATGGTGTATAGTAAAAATGAACAAAGTAAATTCATACCTTGATCTACGAACAGATGCGGAAAATATTTGCGCATGTCATCCTCGAGCTCCCAAGTGGATTCTTCTGGCACGCAATGCCTCCATGCCACGCGGACCAAGAGAATAGATTGATTCCTCAACACTTTCTCTCGACGATCAAGGATCCCCACGGGTTGCTCTTGGTATGACAAGCTCGGCCCAATGGTGATCTCGGAGTGGTCGAGTACATGACTGCTATCTGCCACATATCGCCTAAGTTGTGACACGTGGAATACATCATGCACTCCCTCGAGTGAAGGTGGTAGTACAAGTCGATACGTCACTTCTCCCACTCGCTCTAGCACGTCAAATGGTCCAATATACCTTGGGCTCAACTTGCCACACCCTCCGAACCGAATAGTGCCTCTAGTAGGTGATATCCTCAAGAAGACATGATCGCCTTCTTTAAACTCCAAGGGACGACGGTGAAGGTCTGCCCACTGCTTCTGTCTGTCTTGCGCTGCTCGCAAGTGCCCTTGTATCTTCTTCACTGTCTCTACGGTGTTGACTACCAACTCTGGTCCCAGAATCTGACATTCTCCCACATCACTCCAACACACGGGAGACCTACACTTTCTTCCATACAATGCTTCAAACGGAGCCATCTGGATCTCGCTTGATAGCTATTGTTGTAAGAAAATTCCACAAGATGTAGGTGGTCCTCCCATGATCCTCCGAAGTCCAACATACAAGCCCTCAACATATCCTCCAGTGTCTGAATAGTACGTTCGGACTGTCCATTTGTCTGCGGGTGATAAGATGTACTGTCATGCCCCAGTCCCAAAATGTCAGAAACTAGGCCACGTGTCACTGGCCAGCTGACACGTCACTAAGGGCTTAATCCATTTTGAATGGACCCAAAGGGACGTGCTACGCTGTCCTAATATACTACAAGTATAACACAGGCAAATATATCTCATCCACAAGAAAATGTCAGAAAGTAAGTGCTGAAATATATATATAACTGAGTCTGATACAGTACACAACTGGTGAGAATACAAGCCTACTACAAAAACTGATAATAGCGCAGAAAAATCAGATAGACTAAGTAGCGTCTATCTGAGGAAAACATCTCCATCTCCAAGTGGCAGGCCTCTAGGATCAAGTATACTCTGAGGGTGTCTCCTCGAGCTCCTCCTCGGTAGCACATCTGGCCTCCTGATTAGGACCGTACACAGTGGGGTAGAAAGCCTCGTCTAGATCTGGCAGGGAACCAGGTCCTCAGTGGGACATAACAAGATACAGAAAATGACATGCCATGTATGTAAATACTGAATAAAGAAACTAAATACAGGGTGCTAATCATCTAAGTGAAATGCAAGTAAAGACCTAGTAGTACACATGGGAATGTGTAGGCTAGACATACGCTGACGTAATTCACCAATCGTGGTGACTGGCTAGTATATGTGTCGTATGCCCCCGGACTCACGGGTAGCTCTGCAATCGACCATCTCCGAGGAGCATGGTACGAAGGTATAAATCATATATGGAGGGGGTGTCCCATACGTCTACTAGTTATCTTTCTCATCCCAATGAAACTAAATATCAAGTCGTACATTTCCTGAGTTATTCTAATCCGTGATGCGGGTCACACGTACTGGTAGCTAATCACATACGCAGCTCACATCCATATATGTAATGCAACCATGTTGCGTGTTCCCGTGATAGGGTCTAGGAGAATATCAGGATACTCTCACAGTGTTGGTGAGTCTGTAAGACTAAGTTATTTACACTAATTGTCAACGTATCAGTTGACTGTACCAGAGGCAGTCTCAGGTACTCATAGTATATGAAATTCAAGAACAAAGCAGATATCAATAATTGAATTTAAACATTAACTTGGCAAGGTATACTTGCCTACTCCCTGATAGTGTTGATAACCTGATTTCACAGTCAGGTTTGAGGTTGCTGGTGACAGGGGGTCACTGGTTGTGCTGAAGGTGGTTTCTGTTAAAATAGACAGGATTCGTGATTATCATGGCTGTAATATAAAGTATATATATATACACATATATAATATAGATATATATAGTATGTATATATATATATAATATATATAGCAGTATATATAGTATATAAAGAACAGACAAATGCAGGTATAAATATATAGCAATTATAATAGTAGCAGGGTATATCCACTGCTATATATATATATAATAATATAATTTATCAGGGTGTATCCACTGATATATATAATAATCAGGGTATATCCACTGATATTTATATAATATAATAGTAATCAGGGTATATCCACTGATATATATAATATAATAATTAGGGTATATCCACTGATATATATATATATAGATAATAATAATCAGGGTATATCCACTGATATATAATATAATTAAATTGAAAGGACAGTACAGAATTTTAAATATGCATATATAAATAGGCTGTAATATCCAGCACAGTATAATATATAATATCATATATATATATATATATGTAATTAATTGAAATGACATTGCAAGAATTGAAAATATTTATATATATATGTATAAGCTGTATTATCCAGCTGAATATAATATATTACATATAGATAATATATATATATATATATATAGATATATATATATATACATGCAGTAAATATAATAAGTGCAGAAAATAAAATAAAGGAAAAATTCATAGTATACATAGTAATTATATAATAGCATATTATATATAAATATACATATCATATAAATATATGTATACATATATTTATATATTACATATATATATATAAATAAAACAGAAATAAATACATATATACATATTAGTAATTATTACATAATATAATATAGTATATATAAATATACATATACATATACATATTTACATATTTACATATATAAATATATATGTATAGAATAATAGATATATATACATATATTTAGTAAATATATAATAATAGTATATACAGTATAATATACTGTATAATAACATATATATTATAATATAATATATATATATATATAGATATACATATATACATATTAATATACATATATATATACATATATATACCTATAGGTATACATAGGAGTATATATATATAAATACGTATATACTAGGGTTTAGGATTATACCCTCTGACAGGTGGGCCCTAGGGGTCGTCGATGGCAGGAGGACGGCGGCGGAGATGGCCGGAGGCGGCCGGAGAAGCAGGAACAGCAGCAGTAGCTGCTAGCAGCAGCAGCAGCAGCAGCTGAGTGCGGGGGCTGCCGGCGGCAGAGGAGTGGCGGAGGTGGCCGGGCAGGGTGCGGGATCGACGGAGGAAGGAGGGGCGGTCAGGTTGGTGGTGGTGGCGGAGGTCCAAGACGGCGGTGGAGGTGGCTGGAGGCGGCCGGAGGTGGAGGGGATAGTTAGGGTTAGGGGTGGCCAAGGGTGCTGCGGGGGCTCTGGCCGGCGGAGGAAGGGTCGTGGGGCGGTGAGGGGGTGGTCGTCGGAGAGAGGAGGTCGGGGCGGTTCGAATGGTAGGGTGGTGGCGGAGCACGGTGGCGGAGGGTGGCGCAGGGGGTGGTTCGGGTGGTGGTGGCTGCTGTGGGCAGTGAGGGAGTGGGGAGGTTGCGGGGGCTCTCCACGGCGGAGCAGGGTGGTTCAGGCGGCGGGGCTTGGCCGGAGGGGAGAGGGGGTCAGGGCGGAGGGTTGGTCGGAGTAGGTTGGACGGAGGTGGCGGTGGGAAGAGGATGTGGAGTTTGAAAGGGAGGGGTGAGGGGTTTATATAGGGTTTGGCTTGATGGCATTTCTGTAAATAAGTGGAAATTTAGGGTTATATTGGTAATTTGATTTTTTGGATATTTCTACAGAATTTTTCTGGGTGTTTTGGGTGGGTCCCACACACCTATTTTCTAGCCAATAGGATTATGCCACCTTGCATGCAATTTTGCATAAAAACCCCTAACTTTTCATAAATTGCATAAAAGCATGAATTTGATATTTTGCGTAATTTCGCAATTTACCTGATTTTAAATATTGTTTCCCCGAAATACTAAATTGTACAAAAATGAGGGAAATAGCTGGGGAAAATGTTTTGGACAGTGTGGGGTGAGCCTGTGCGGATGCAGGGTCTGATTCTGCAGGTGATACGGTCATCGTATTTATTATTTAATAAATACTACGCACGGTGTTCACTAATTATTTTGAGGCTGTTAGGATCATAATTTTTCTACGGTGTCAATACAATAATTGTAATATAATTAGAGTAGAATATTATCGTATTTTTGTTTGGCAAAAACAGGTGTCTACTGGTCCTCAATTCTCTATGGTACAGAGGTGGTTAGAGAGCAGAAATTTAAATAGGGAATAAATACATATGTCTGTAACGATATTTGTGCGACTAAAACGAAGCACCAAACAAGATTTCTGGGAGTTGCTAAAAATACAGAAAAAGTAGTCTAACAAGTCTAGGGCAGGGATGTGAAATTTGTTTAGGGTTAATAACTAGTGCAATGCCCTAATTAATTGTGTAATAAACAGGTGCATAATCAATTGAATATATAATAAATAAATTTTTAAAAAGTTGCAATAATTCTAGTTAGTCTAAACTAATCCTAAATTACTGAAATCTGGTCGAGGGAGTTTACAATCTACCCTCCTTAGAATATTTCGTCCTCGAAATAAAAATAACCATATAATGAATATGAAAGATTAATTAAGGACATAAGATGATTAGGAAAGATTGAGTTTGAAATATTGGACATACCCTGGTTTGGAAATAGATGGGGATAACGCTGACGAATATCCTCTTCTCGTTCCCAGGTGGATTCACCTGGTGCATGATGTCTCCATGCAACACGAACGAGTGGAATAGTCTGGCCTCGCAACAGTTTCTCGCTACGGTCCAGGATCTCTATAGGCTCCTCCTGATATGATAAGCTCGGCCCGATGGTGATCTCTGAGTAGTCTAGCACATGACTCGGGTCTGGAATGTACCTCCTCAGCTGAGATACGTGGAAGACGTCATGTACTCCCTCCAAGGTCTGAGGTAAAGCTAGCCTGTAAGCAACTTCTCCGACGCGATCTAGCACATCGAAGGGTCCAATGTACCTTGGACTTAGCTTCCCTCTTCCTCCAAATCTGATAGTACCTCGAGTAGGTGAGATCTTCAAGAACATATGCTCTCCCACTTGGAACTCTAGAGGTCGGCGATGAATGTTGGCCCAGTGCTTCTGCCTGTCTTGTGCAGCTCGTAGGTGTCCCTGGATCTTCTTTACTTTCTCCACCGTACGAATAATCAGTTCTGGTCCCAAGATCTGTCTCTCGCCTATATCACTCCAGCATACTGGGGAACGATATTTCCTTCCATACAAAGCTTCAAAGGGAGCCATTTGGATGCTCGCTTGATAGCTGTTGTTGTAGGAAAATTCCACCAGATGTAGATAATCTTCCCAGGATCCGCTGAAATCAAGCATACAGGCTCTCAGCATATCTTCTAGAGTCTGGATGGTGCGCTCTGACTGGCCATCTGTCTGTGGATGATACGAGGTGCTGAACTTGAGGCGGGTACCAAGACTCTCTTGCATACTTCGCCAAAAGTAAGATGTAAACCTCGTATCCCTGTCAGATGTTATACTGACTGGTACTCCATGCAGACGCACTATCTCCTTCATGTACATATCTGCCAAGACTTCTGTAGATTGCCCGACTCTGAAAGGTAGGAAATGAGCAGCCTTGGTGAGTCTGTCTACAATCACCCATACAGCATTACGGCCACTAGGACTTCTTGGGAAGCCCGTAACAAAGTCCATCGTAATGTGTTCCCATTTTCATTCGGGTATTGGGAGGGATTGAAGTAGACCGGCAGATCTCTGATGCTCAGCCTTGACTTGCTGACACACCAGGCATTTAGCCACAAAGCGTGCTATCTCCCGCTTCATTCCATGCCACCAATAGTATTGTCGCAGATCTCTGTACATCTTTGTGCCTCCTGGATGTATAGAGTATGTTGAGCTATGAGCTTCTGACATCAGCTCATTACGAAGTTCTCCATTTGGAACATAAAGACGATTGCCACATCTTAGAGTCCCATCTTCGTGTATAAGACATCCTGTCTGGATTCCAGCCTCTGTTCTTTGACGAAGCCTCTGAAATCTTGCATCTGCTGGTAGAGCAGCTTTGATTCTTTCCACCAAGGTTGATTGCAGCTGGTAGTTTGATATTTGGCCATCAATTCCTGGCATAATGACCTCTATTCCCAACTTTTCTAGATCTCTCAGCAGATCTGGTTGGGTGATCATAAAGAATGCCGAGGGTCTTCTGCTTAGAGCATCTGCTACCACATTTGCCTTCCCCGGATGGTATTGCAGATCAATCTCGAAATCCGTCATCACTTCAAGCCATCGTCTTTGCCTCAGATTTAAGTCTTTCTGAGTGTAGACATATTTCAAGCTTTTGTGATCGGTAAAAATCTCCACTCGTTCGCCGTATAGATAGTGTCTCCATAGCTTCAGGGCAAAGATGACTGCGGCAAGCTCCAGGTCGTGAGTGGGATAATTCTTCTCATGAGTCCTCAGCTGTCTTAAGGTATAAGCTACAACCTTCCCATGTTGCATTAAGACACAACCAAATCCTTTTCCGGATGCATCGCTATAGATGACGAAACCTCCGGATCCAGATGGTATAGTCAAGATGGGGGCAGTAGTCAGACGTTTCTTCAACTCATCAAAAGCTATCTGGCATTCTTTAGTCCATACGAACTCCTGCTCCTTGCGGGTAAGACGGGTAATCGGCTCCGCGATTCTTGCAAAGTTTTCTACGAACCTCCGGTAATATCCGGCAAGTCCTAGAAAGCTTCTCACCTCTGAGACATTGGTCGGAGTTGGCCATGTCTCCACAGATGAAATCTTTGCTGGGTCCACCGAGATGCCTTCTCCTGTGATAACATGTCCCAGAAAAGCGACACGATCAAGAAAGAATTCACACTTGCTCATCTTGGCATAAAGGCTCTCCTGTCTCAGCGT
Source organism: Iris macrosiphon (assembly GCA_036927795.1). Taxonomy (NCBI): domain Eukaryota; kingdom Viridiplantae; phylum Streptophyta; class Magnoliopsida; order Asparagales; family Iridaceae; genus Iris; species Iris macrosiphon. The sequence goes on along the minus strand of JAYESA010000002.1, from coordinate 150,528,263 downwards.
CTCTAGCACTAGTCTCAAGTGCTCTTCATGCTCCTCGTGGCTTTTTGAATACACCAGAATATCATCGATGAAGACTACCACGAACTGGTCCAGATATTGATGGAAGACTCGGTTCATCAGGTTCATGAATACAGCAGGTGCATTAGTCAGTCCAAATGGCATCACCAGGAACTCGTAGTGACCATAACGAGTCCTGAATGCTGTCTTTGGAATGTCTTCTCTCCGTACCTTGACCTGATGGTAGCCTGATCTCAAGTCTATCTTCGAAATACCACGGCTCCTGTTAGTTGATCGAACAGGTCGTCAATTCTCGGCAAGGGATACTTGTTTTTGATTGTTAGAGCGTTGAGGGCTCTGTAATCAATACACATGCGATATGTTCCGTCCTTCTTTAGTACAAACAGCACTGGTGCTCCCCAGGGTGATGCACTAGGACGAACAAATCCCTTGATCTGTAGTTCCTCCAGTTGAAGCTTCAGTTCGTCAAGCTCCTTCTTCGCCAATCGGTATACAATGGAGGATACTGGTGCAGCTCCGGGTATTAGCTCAATAATGAACTCCACTTCTCTGTCAGGTGGTAGGCCTGGCAATTCTTCTGGAAATACGTCTGCGAACTCTGCTACAACAGACGGAAGTGTTGTCTCCATCGCCATATAAGCTCTAGGAGTCTGGCCTACTCCTTGCTCGATGGTTCCTCGGACATATTCGAATTCCGGGTGATCTGGGGGTCTAAAGATAACACTTCCCTTTCGGCAGTCTAGGACAGCATTGTTCTGGCTTAGCCAGTCCATGCCTAAGACAACGTCGAAATTTGGCATTGGGAGTACCAAAAATCGCGCTCTTAGTCCTTTACTACAAATAACTACCGGGCATGTTTCAATAATGTTGGTAACTGGAACAATACCTCCTCCGGTAAGTATTTTCCAGCACTTGGGTAGTGGGGAAGTAGATAGTTTGTGCATGGCTACGAAACTACTGGATATGAAAGACAAAGTAGCCCTAGAATCGAATAATACAGTTGCAGGTAATGATGCAACTAAAATGGTACCTGTTATAGTCTCCCCTTCAGGTTCTTCTGCAACGGCAGCTAACGCAAAGGCTTGTCCCTGCCTTTGCCCTCCGGTTTGTTGTCTGGCCTTGAACTGGGCCTCCTGAGTAGGCAAAGGTGCTCCTCTCTGATATCCTCCTGATGTGGAGGGTAGCATCTTCTGGGCTTGGGCTCCTTTCTTCTGCCCTTGCTGAGGTGCTGCATCTCTGCGTTGTGGGCAGTCCTTGGCCATGTGTTGGCTAGCTCCACATAGCAGGCATAATCCGTTCTTCTTCCTGCAGTCTCTGATATAATGCCCCTTTTTGCCACAAAAGTGACAAATCGGGAGCTCCTTCTTCTGGTAGGGGCCCGTCGTCTGCTGCGTCTGATATTGAGGACGACGGATGGGTCCTCCTGCTCCTTGCTGGTTCTTGGCCGGGAAGGTTGGATTTGAGCGTCTTGCTCCTCGGCCAATTGCTTCTTGCTCTCTGGCTTCTGTAAGAACCTCGTTGTAGGAGATCCTTGACTGCATCGTTGTGTACTTCTGGAGCTTGTAGTTGAGGCCATGGTGGAATCTTCTAGCCTTCTCCAGCTCGTTCGGTATCAGAACAGCACCAAAATGACTCAGTCTGCTAAACTCTGCGTCGTAGGCATCTACCGTCATATTCCTTTGTTCCAGGTGCAGGAACTGGGAGTATAGGGCATTTTGGACAGTTGCTGGGAAGTATTTGGCGTTGAAGTGCTCCAAGAACTGTTCCCAGGTCTGGTCTTTGCCGACGCTGCGCTCTATGGATTCCCACCAGTGATGGGCGTTGCCGAGAAGTTGGGCCCTCACAGCGGTCATCCATAGGTCAGGAGTGAGTTGCGATCCTTCCAGCAGCATTTCGGTGTTGGAGATCCAGTCGGAGATCTCCTCAGGAGTTTCGCTGCCCTTGAAGGTCCTCGGGCTCATTTGGCGGAAGCCTCGGACTGTGCCTACTGGCTGGACAGGTGCTGGTGCCAGGGTAGTGGTTCTCTCCAAAGCCGTCATCAATGTCTGTCGCAGGGCTTCAGTCTGTTGCCACTGAGACTGTCTCAGGGCTTCAGTCTGTTGCCATTGAGTTTGCATCATCGCTTGGAGGAATTGTAATATTTGAGGTTGGCCCTCAAGTGGTGGTATCAGGACAGGAAAGGCTGGAGGTGGAGGTAGAGGTGTCTCTGCCTGCGGTGTTGGTGTTGCCTCCTGGCCAGAATTCTGATGATTGGACGGGGTTCCTTGGACACTTGGCGAAGGGTCTGTTGCTGGGTCAGCCCCATTATTCGCAGGTTTCTCGGGTATGTCCATATTTCTGAGGAAAATAGAATAATTAGAAAACACAAATGAGATAATAGATGATAATCAAGCAAGATGCAATATAAAAATATTTTAAAGATGGTGTCAGTGTGGATGAGTCCTAGTATTCCTATCCTATTGCAGGCTTGCTGGGCATGTCATCATACCACTAGCAATAAAAACTAGACCTGCATGGGCCACCACTAAAACCGTGTCACGCCCCAGTCCCAAAATATCAGGAACTAGGCCACGTGTCACTGGCCAGCTGACACGTCACTAAGGGCTTAATCCATTTTGAATGGACCCAAAGGGACGTGCTACGCTGTCCTAAAATACTACAAGTATAACACAGGCAAATCTATCTCATCCACAAGAAAATGTCAGAAAGTAAGTGCTGAAATATATATATAACTGAGTCTGATACAGTACACAACTGGTGAGAATACAAGCCTACTACAAAAACTGATAATAGCGCAGAAAAATCAGATAGACTAAGTAGCGTCTATCTGAGGAAAACATCTCCATCTCCAAGTGGCAGGCCTCTAGGATCAAGTATACTCTGAGGGTGTCTCCTCGAGCTCCTCTTCGGTAGCACATCTGGCCTCCTGATTAGGACCGTACACAGTGGGGTAGAAAGCCTCGTCTAGATCTGGCAGGGAACCAGGTCCTCAGTGGGACATAACAAGATACAGAAAATGACATGCCATGTATGTAAATACTGAATAAAGAAAATAAATACAGGGTGCTAATCATCTAAGTGAAATGCAAGTAAAGACCTGGTAGTACGCATGGGAATGTGTAGGCTAGACATACGCTGACGTAATTCACCAATCGTGGTGACTGGCTAGTATATGTGTCGTATGCCCCCGGACTCACGGGTAGCTCTGCAATCGACCATCTCCGAGGAGCATGGTACGAAGGTATAAATCATATATGGAGGGGGTGTCCCATACGTCTACTAGTTATCTTTCCCATCCCAATGAAACTAAATGTCAAGTCGTACATTTCCTGAGTTATTCTAATCCGTAATGCGGGTCACACGTACTGGTAGCTAATCACATACGCAGCTCACATCCATATATGTAATGCAACCATGTTGCGTGTTCCCGTGATAGGGTCTAGGAGAATATCAAGATACTCTCACAGTGTTGGTGAGTCTGTAAGACTAAGTTATTTACACTAATTGTCAACGTATCAGTTGACTGTACCAGAGGCAGTCTCAGGTACTCATAGTATATGAAATTCAAGAACAAAGCAGATATCAATAATTGAATTTAAACATTAACTTGGCAAGGTATACTTGCCTACTCCCTGATAGTGTTGATAACCTGATTTCACAGTCAGGTTTGAGGTTGCTAGTGACAGGGGGTCACTGGTTGTGCTGAAGGTGGTTTCTGTTAAAATAGACAGGGTTCGTGAATATCATGGCTGTAATATAAAGTATATATATATACACATATATAATATAGATATATATATATAGTATGTATATATATATAATATATATAGCAGTATATATAGTATATAAAGAACAGACAAATGCAGGTATAAATATATAGCAATTATAATAGTAGCAGGGTATATCCACTGCTATATATATATATAATAATATAATTTATCAGGGTGTATCCACTGATATATATAATAATCAGGGTATATCCACTGATATTTATATAATATAATAGTAATCAGGGTATATCCACTGATATATATAATATAATAATCAGGGTATATCCACTGATATATATATATAGATAATAATAATCAGGGTATATCCACTGATATATAATATAATTAAATTGAAAGGACAGTACAGAATTTTAAATATGCATATATAAATAGGCTGTAATATCCAGTACAGTATAATATATAATATCATATATATATAGATATATGTAATTAATTGAAATGACATTGCAAGAATTGAAAATATATATATATGTATAAGCTGTATTATCCAGCTGAATATAATATATTACATATAGATAATATATATATATATATAGATATATATATATACATGCAGTAAATATAATAAGTGCAGAAAATAAAATAAAGGAAAAATGCATAGTATACATAGTAATTATATAATAGCATATTATATATAAATATACATATCATATAAATATATATATACATATATTTATATATTACATATATATATATAAATAAAATAGAAATAAATACATATATACATATTAGTAATTATTACATAATATAATATAGTATATATAAATATACATATACATATACATATTTACATATTTACATATATAAATATATATGTATAGAATAATAGATATATATACATATATTTAGTAAATATATAATAATAGTATATACAGTATAATATACTGTATAATAACATATATATTATAATATAATATATATATATATAGATATACATATATACATATTAATATACATATATATATACATATATATATACATATATATATATACATATATATACCTATAGGTATACATAGGAGTATATATATATAAATACGTATATACTAGGGTTTAGGATTATACCCTCTGACAGGTGGGCCCTAGGGGTCGTCGATGGCAGGAGGACGGCGGCGGAGATGGTCGAAGGCGGCCGGAGAAGCAGGAACAGCAGCAGTAGCTGCTAGCAGCAGCAGCAACAGCAGCTGAGTGCGGGGGCTGCCGGCGGCGGAGGAGTGGCGGAGGTGGCCGGGCAGGGTACGGGATCGACGGAGGAAGGAGGGGCGGTCAGGTTGGTGGTGGTGGCGGAGGTCCACGACGGCGGTGGCGGTGGCTGGAGGCGGCCGGAGGTGGAGGGGACAGTCAGGGTTAGGGGTGGCCGAGGGTGCTGCGGGGGCTCTGGCCGGCGGAGGAAGGGTCGTGGGGCGGTGAGGGGGTGGTCGTCGGAGAGAGGAGGTCGGGGCGGTTCGAATGGTAGGGTGGTGGCGGAGCACGGTGGCGGAGGGTGGCGCAGGGGGTGGTTCGGGTGGTGGTGGCTGCTGTGGGCAGTGAGGGAGTGGGGAGGTTGCGGGGGCTCTCCACGGCGGAGCAGGGTGGTTCAGGCGGCGGGGCTTGGCCGGAGGGGAGAGGGGGTCAGGGCGGAGGGTTGGTCGGAGTAGGGTGGCCGGAGGTGGCGGAGGGAAGAGGCTGTGGAGTTTGAAAGGGAGGGGGTGAGGGGTTTATATAGGGTTTGGCTTGATGGCATTTCTGTAAATAAGTGGAAATTCAGGGTTATATTGGTAATTTGATTTTTTGGATATTTCTACAGGATTTTTCTGGGTGTTTTTGGTGGGTCCCACACACCTATTGTCTAGCCAATAGGATTATGCCACCTTGCATGCAATTTTGCATAAAAACCCCTAACTTTTCATAAATTGCATAAAAGCATGAATTTGGTATTTTGCCTAATTTCATAATTTACCTGATTTTAAATACTGTTTCCCCGAAATACTAAATTGTACAAAAATGAGGGAAATAGCTGGGGAAAATATTTTGGACAGTGTGGGGTGAGCCTGTGCAGATGCAGGGTCTGATTCTGCAGGTGATACGGTCATCGTATTTATTATTTAATAAATACTACGCACGGTGTTCACTAATTATTTTGAGGCTGTTAGGATCATAATTTTTCTACGGTGTCAATACGATAATTGTAATATAATTAGAGTAGAATATTATCGTATTTTTGTTTGGCAAAAACAGGTGTCTACTGGTCCTCAATTCTCTATGGTACAGAGGTGGTTAGAGAGCAGAAATTTAAATAGGGAATAAATACATATGTCTGTAACGATATTTGTGCGACTAAAACGAAGCACCAAACAAGGTTTCTGGGAGTTGCTAAAAATACAGAAAAAGTAGTCTAACAAGTCTAGGACAGGGATGTGAAATTTGTTTAGGGTTAATAACTAGTGCAATGCCCTAATTAATTGTGTAATAAACAGGTGCACAATCAATTGAATATATAATAAATAAATTTTTAAAAAGTTGCAATAATTCTAGTTAGTCTAAACTAATCCTAAATTACTGAAATCTGGTCGAGGGAGTTTACATGTACTAAACTTCAGACGAGTCCCAAGACTCTCTTGCATGCTTCTCCAAAAGTGAGATGTGAAACGCGAATCCCTGTCTAACATAATGATGACCGGAATGCCATGCAACCTCACGATCTGCCTCATGTATAAGTCAACCAAAGCTTCTGTAGATTGGCCAACTCTAAAAGGCAAAAAATATGCGGACTTGGTGAGTCGATCCACTATTACCCATACAACATCTCGCCCACTTGGACTCTTCGGGAAACCCGTGACGAAGTCCATAGTGATGTGCTCCCACTTCCACTCAGGAATCGGAAGTGGTTGCAGTAGCCCTGTTGTTCTCTGATGTTCCGCCTTCACCTGCTGACATACTAGATATTTGGCTACAAAGCGAGCTATCTCTCTTTTCATCCCATGCCACCAAAAGTGTTATCGCAAGTCACGGTACATCTTGGTGCCTCCACGATGAATAGAATATATCGAACTATGAGCTTCTGCCATCATCTCCTTTCGAATCTCTCCATTGGGAACATATAGACGATCACCACATCGCAATGTCCCGTCACCATGAATGTGCAATCCCGTCTACTCTCCGGCCTCTGTCCTTTCTTTCAATCTCCTGAACCTGGCGTCCGTAGGCAAAGCTGTCTTGATCCTCTCTACTAGTGATGACTGTATTTGTAAGTTGACTAGTGTCCCATCTTCTCTGGGTAATATCACTTCTATGCCAAGCTCTTGCAAGTCCTCCAATAACTCCCTCTGTGTCATCAAGAAGTAAGCTGCAGGCTTCCAGCTTAACGCGTCTGCTACTACGTTAGCCTTGCCTGGGTGATAATGCAGCTCTATCTCAAAATCCTTCATCAACTCAAGCCACCGACATTGCCTCATATTTAGCTCCTTCTGCGTGAAGACATACTTGAGGCTTTTGTGGTCTGTATAGATCTCCACTCGTTCCCCATATAGGTAATGTCTCCATAGCTTCAGAGAAAAAACAACGGCTGCAAGCTCCAAGTCATGAGTTGGATAATTCTTCTTATGTACTCATAACTGTCTAGATGCATATACAATCACCTTGCCATGCTGCATCAACACGCATCCCAATCCTTTCCCCGATGCGTCACTGTAAATCACATAACCTCCCGATCCTGATGGAATAGTCAATACTGGCACTGTGGTCAGTCGCTTCTTCAACTTCTCGAAAGTGGCTTGACACTCGTCGGTCCATATGAACTCTTGGTCCTTGCATGTCAACCGAGTCATAGGCACTGCTATCCTTGAGAATTTCTCCATGAACCGTCGGTAATATCCCGCAAGTCCAAGGAAACTCCTCACCTCCGATGCTGATTTAGGAATGGACCATGTCTCGACTGCCGAAATTTTCTCTGGATCAACAGAAATACCATCTCCCGTGACGACATGCCCAAAAAAAGAGACTATCAAAGAAAAACTCATATTTACTGAGCTTTGCATACAACTGCTCTTCCCTCAAGGTCTCTAGGATAATCCACAAGTGCTTCTCGTGCTCCTCGTGGCTCTTCGAATAGACAAGTATGTCATCTATAAAAACGACCATGAATTGGTCCAAATATTGATGGAATACTCGATTCATTAAGTCCATAAAAATAGCTTGAGCATTGGTCAATCCAAATGGCATGACCAAAAACTCGTAGTGTCCATATCTTATCCTGAATGCGGTCTTCGGGATGTCCTGCTTCTGTACCTTCACCTGGTGATATCCCGATCTCAAGTTTATCTTCGAGAACACCTTGGCTCCATTAAGCTGATCAAATAAGTCATCAATGCATGGCAATGGGTATTTATTCTTCACAGTTACCACATTTAAGGCTCTGTAGTCGATGCACATATGCACTGACCCATCCTTCTTTGGTACAAATAATACTGATGCTCCCCAGGGTGATTGTCACGCCCCAGTCCCAAAAATACGTAGGACTAGGAAACGTAAGCATGCCAGCCGCATGTGTATGGCAACTCTAATATATAGAAACCCTAACACATGCGTACGCTATATTATGAATATCAAATCCACAAGTGGTATAAACCCTCATAAATCACAGGGTAATATCTAATCTCATCCACAGAAAATCAAATATAATGAATAACCAATATCTATAACCAGATCCCAAAAATGAAGTATCTAAAGATGACAGTCGGATGGAAATAAATCCACTGTCGAACTAGAATGAAGAATAAACAAGACAAATATAATATAAATACAACCTCTAACAATCACGAGGCTCGAAGAGAAGACCTCTCACAATATAAGTAGCCAATCCGGGTCTGCGCTCCTACAAATACTCATGAACAATACACCTGGAAAGGGACCAGGTCCTCAGAGGGACATAACAAGATACATAAAAGCATACCATAAAGTAAATACTGTAAAAACTCCAGGGTGACCTAACCATCTAAGTGAAATGCAACTTGAGGACAACTTTGAGTGTATGGGAAAGTGTAGGCTAGACATATGCTGACGTAATTCACCAATCGTGACAACTGGCTAGTATATGCCACATATGCCCCCATAGGAGGGCGCTCAGTAATAACGTCCATCTCCGAAGAGCATGGCATCTGTATAATATAAAGTCAATATCACCCCGAAGAGTGTGGCAGCAGTACAGTATATCGTCCATATCGCTCCGAAGAACGTGGCAGCAGTATAGTATATATCGTCCATATCACTCCGTCGAGTGTGGCAGCAGTGTAAAGGAAGTGGGTGTCCCATACGCCTACCAGTTGTCCTCCCTGCCCAAATGATCTATGCACGTTGTATCCACAACACGCCTTAGCTACTACGCCGCGGCGTCGTAACTCTGGCTTATAGTCTATCGTTAGAACAATAGTCCGGCCTTACAACCAAACAAGGACAAGGATTGGACCATCGTATCACGATAGTCTATGCTCCGCCTACTAATAACTGCTAAGTCTTCTAACATGCATCGCTAATAGCAGTTATACCCTATCCGTCGTACGACCTACACGTACAGGTGGCCAACCACATACGCAAGTCCGTGCCCTACATGAGACTCACAACACGTGTAAGAAATGTGTCAAGGCCTGGGAGTCATACCGATAACTCCACAACTTTAGGTGGGTCTACTAGACACTAGGTCAGACATAAGTCCTAACGTCAATGCATTCGTTGACTGCACCCGAGCTCTCTCGGACGCGCACAGTTATATAATCTAAAATAATAAACATGCAACTAATTATATAACTGAATTTAAACAGTACAACAAGGCAAGGTATACTTGCCTGGCAAGAGAGCTGCAAGATGTAACGTCCAGATGTGAAACACCAAGAGTCAGAAACTACGGCCTCAGAATGAACGTCTTCAGATGCTGAAATAAACATCACCAACGTTCCCAGAATAAGCAAAATAGCTAGAAACCACTCCCCTTTCGTCCAATTTGGACACAGGGGCAAAACGATAATTTTGGGTCAAAGCGGGCTCCACATGTGGGCCACTTTGCACCGAAAAGCGTACCAAGGGTAAAGGTCTATAAATGGTACAAATTATAGTTCAAACAAACTCTAAATGTCAGTATGAACCCAACGGTATGTCCAAGTGTGGATTCCGGTGAGCCGAACACAATTTTGCCCAAAAAGTCAACCGTGGGGCCCGCCAATTGGTGACTTGGTCAATTGCCTCAGAATTGGATAAAAATTGGGTCACAGGACCAGCGCATTACCACGAGTCCAGTGGCACAAGTTTTGTCGTATTTTGACGAGCGAGCACTAAATGCGCAGGGCTTTTGTAAAAGTTACGACACGGGAGATTGTCCGCGGATACGGGCTGATTCCGACGCACACACGCGTCCAAATCAGTTTTCGCAAAATCCCACACGTCCGGGTATACCGCGCGCACCTTTTGGTACACTTGGTACATGACGGGGCGGTCCCGTTTGGCGGGGCGTGCTCCGTATCACAAGTTTTTGGAAGTTGGAAAAAGTATATTTTTATAATTTTTAACCTATTTTAATTTTACATACAACAACGAATAAAATATTATAAATGACAGAAATTAAACTAGGTTGGGTGGTCTTCGCATACCAAAAAGAAAAATCGGATTCGGATCTCTGTGGTGGGAGATACGAATCCGTGAACAGGGGTGGTTGCAACATAATTTCTGGAATTTAGAAAGTTGTCATTTTTTTTCGACTTGGCGTCGATTTTTGCTTAGGTTTACGTGATGTTCGAGGTCAGCTATCATAAAAATATGGAAGGGGAATAGGTGAGGATCATACTGGTGAAGACGGGGTCGAGTTTGGTCGAGCGAGGAGACGAAAAACGGGACGTGAACACAGGTACGCTGTTTGATAAATTTATGTCTCGCGCGCGCGACGTCGCGGTTGTGCGGCGAGGAACTCCGGAGGCTCTGGCAGGGGCGGCGGCGAACTCCGTGGCACGGCGGCGGCGAGGCTAGGTCGGGGAGAGGGAGGATTAGGGTTAGGGTTTGGGGAATAGAGTATCATATATAGAGGGAGAGAGAGAGATCGCGAGATGGGGGGAAGGCTGAAGCCGCGCGGGTGTTAGGAAACGGGGCGGCTGCTGCTGCTATTTAATTTGGTGGGTTCTTAAAGGGGTAGCGGGTTTGGGGAATATTGGGTTAGGGTTTGGATAGTAGATCCATTAGCAACTTTTTCTTTTTCTTTCTTTTATTTCTTTCTTTTTCTTAATTTCTTTCTAATTTCTTATTTAATAAATCATATACATATATATATATATATATATATATATATATATATATATATATATAGAAAATTCTAGAAATTATATTTGTGTATACCATTAAGCTAGCAACTGTCCAAAGGGTCTCCTACATGGAATAAATTAGGAAAAATTTATAATGGCTCCATAAATCCCCTAAATGCACAAACACCTAAAATAAAAATTAAATAAATTCTATTTTCTCTTATTGGCCACTAATTACTATATTTCAATTAAATAATTAATTAAAAGGTAAATACGTTTTTTTTAGTAGGGGTTTTACATTCTACCCAACTTATAAAAATGTTGTCCTCGAAATTAAAACTAAGCCATGATAGAAAGTCAAGGATGGTATAAGATAGAGATTGCAGCTTATTCCGTACCTTCCTCCATCCTAAACTCCATGATTTTCCAATTGCCGTGGAGATGTTTGGAGGGCTATGATTTGCATTGTTTAAAATGCAAGGCTAGGTTAAAGGAGGGGCGATGTTGCGTGACCAAAATGTGGCACAAAGGAGCTTAATTATAAGTTGCACAAGGTCAGAATGGAAGATGGGCACATCTAGGATAAGGGTATTGAATTTGTAGGGAGGCAATGGCTAGTGTAGTGCTCCAATTATCGAAGTAATGGTAATGGTACTCTAAGTGATGCAATGTTGGAATTAAATGAAAATACCGTGTTCTATTTCTAATTGGGTTCAGACTAGCCTTAGTCTCACTATCTAAGCCAAGTAGGTCTAATTTTGGGTGAGGGGGTTTATAATCTACCCAACTTAAAAATATGTCATCCTCGAAATTAAAATAAGACATAATTTGTTAACTCCTTCACATTCGCATATAAGGCAAGTCAATCACAATCTCTTCCAAAATTTAAAATATATTATAATCCATCGCAATCACTTTCAGAATTAAGGTAACCTCTGTTTAATCAAAATATTGAAATCTCTTCTCGATTTTTTTAACTAATCACATCCAAAATGACATCTTCAAGTTTTAAATAGCCCACATCAATTTTTCACATCACGATCTCCAACTATCATAATCTCCTTTAAGAAAAATAATTCTAATCCAATATTATTCCTATTTTCCCTTATGAATTTTGTATCCTTCAAAATTTTAAATTCAATTTGCATCCTCTATATTTCAAATACATAATCCAACAATCAAATTTTTTTTTTTAACTTTTTATTCAAATCATCAAATTTGGAATTCAATCCATCAATGTTCACGTTTAGAGTTCCATTTATTTTCCTCAAGATTTTAATCAATGATTCAACCTTCAATATTCAAAATTCAAATCATGTGCCCAAGTATAATATTTGGTCCACAATATCAAGATATAAATTTTCATTAAATCCTCGTTATCTTAATCATTCTTCTAAAATTCTCAATATTTAAAATGACTTAATCTCTCAATTTAATCCTACTTGATCATAATCTAAAAGAATTTAACCTCAAATTAACAATGCGACTTCTACCCAACTTAGAATTTACCCATCTATCATATAAGGCTATACACTTAAGAAAAATATTCCTTAATTTATTTACTCATGTTATTCAATCCTCAAAACTTTAGCACCAATTATATCATATATGATATGCCCTTAATTTCCAAAGATAGTCATCAAATAATGCGGTTGGCCTATGGGGTATCTCTAGTACTATCTGTATATCAAACTTATACCAAGCACAAGGTCTCATCTTTCTGAAATAAGGGAAGATGGAAAACAATAATAAATAGTTCAAAGAGGAGGTAATAGAATAGAAGTATGGGGATCAAGGCGTTTAAAGAATTCAATGGGAATTGTCAAGGCAGTTGTGGATTGAAATCCTATTTGGGTAATTTCTTATCTTCATGTTCGTATCAGTACAGTTATGTAACCGCTACGATATGCTCGGACACGTCTAGAGAGCAAGTACATTCGTCTACTAGACGCTATATATCTCAATCTACGTAAAATAGTTATACGAAGGATGAACCAAGCGCACCAAGGTTAGCTAGACCTTAATACACTGATTCTGAAATGTATTAATGTATGCATCCACTAATACATATGTTGTGAACAAGCTCGATAAAAGAATAAGCTTGCAAAACTAGGCTATAAAATAGCAGCATAAGTCAAGGTAGTATATAAAATATAAATGCGCTAGAACATTGTAAACTCCCTCACCCAAAATAGGTATTTGTGTATATTTTATATTATTATATTTATTATAGATGTTGAATTTATTTAGAGTATTCTCTTAGTTAATTAGAAAATAATTTTTTCTTTAGTATATTTACTTATATAAATATTCATTTAGAATTATTTTAGGTTATTTTAGATTTTTGGAGATTTTTCTAGAATTTTTGGTAATTAAAACTTAAAAAACATAAATTTCTAGGACTTCTATGATTTACTATACGACCATACTTGCATGTCGTTCCTACCAAATATTTATTTTAGTTTAAAATATTTAATTATATTTTTTTTGTAATTTATTTAGAATTTTAAGAAATTTATTTAGATTTTAAAATTATTTAGGATTTATTTGGATATATATAGTCTTAATATTAGATAGATGCTAATTTAGTGTTAATAGATATTAATAAGATTTTATAAATTATTTGTATTATCTTTAATTATATTTAAGATTATAAATTATTGAGATAAATTCAAACTCTATTTTAAATTAATTCAAATCCTGAACCTACTAGGAAATCAACTTCATGCATATCCTATCCTTATTTAAATTCATCATAATCCTATCCAAATTAACCAATCCTAGTCATATTTAATTAAGTAGTGTCCACCATTATAAATACCTCATCCTTCATATTTTTCTTCCCCAAATTCCTCTCTTTTTCGTCCAAAAAATAGTCAAAATTCGTCATAAATTCAGCTTCATTTTCCACTAGTTATGACGAATTAAAAAGATGATATCTCCTAGCTCCGGACTCCAAACACGCTCCAGTTTTTTTTGTTAGAACGATAATGAGGTTAGATTTCTGATTATATAAATTGTTTTTCTAAATTATGAGTATTAAATTCTGTAAAATTCGTAGAGCACAGCATGTCCGAAAATAGACGTGTTTCGATATTTTCGTGATTTCGGGAGAACCAGGACTCAGAATCACGAATCGTTTAAAGTTTCGGAAAGCTAATGTCGAGATCATCGACATAAATTTTTCCCAGAATTTAATTCGAATTATTTATATACTGTTAATTCTGTAGAACTTCTAGGTTAGAATTTAACCATCGGTGCACAATACAAAATTTGTATGTGTCATAATTCCCAAACGAATTTGAGTTCGGACGAGCCATAAATTCTAGCATATTTTTGATGCTGAAATCTACAGGAAATCATGCATGAAAGTTGAGTTTGTGTCGGTTGACTTTTTGGTCAACAGATCGCCTCGATTTGCGTGACATGAGACTCGAGTTGATAAAATTCAGTTTCTTTGGACAAAATTTAGGAATTAACATAAAAATAAGAATAATAAGATTAAAATAGGATTTTAGAGTAATTATTCCAGAATTAAATAAATTAAAATAAATTATCTTTTGACGTGATAAATTTGTAATACATAGGCTATTTGGACTGTGACTTGGACTCTGATTCATACCAGCAGCAGGACCCCAGGCAAGATACCTTGCCAAATTATTTACAGTACTTTGCATGTTATTTATATTTCTTTTTATTTATTTCATTTCTGTATAGTTCTTGCATGTGTAGTTTTTCTCCAGTCATTACTATGTATTAGATATGTTGACACACACATGGCACCTAGTATCATGGGAGGACAATCATTAGGCGTATGGGCTTTTAACCACTCTGGTAAACCGTAGTATATAGTTCGCACTACGGGCGTGTGTCGCGCTGGTCGCTACCCAAGAGGTATGTCGATTTCTGTAGAGTCGCGCTGGTCGCTACCCCAAAGGTATGTCGATTTCTGATGTTCTAGACGGGTGTGTGAGTTGTGAGGCTTAGATCGAGTAGACTACCCTTACCCATACGTCGAAAAGTTGTCCTCATTTGCATTCATATAGATTGTCTTGTACAGCGTACTTATTTATTTTTAAACCATATGCATGTTTACTGTATTCAAATTGGCTCGTATTTTCTGTATCTTGTTACGTCCCTCTGAGGACCTGGTCCGCTGCCAGGTATATCTTTTCTTGAGTATTTGCAGGAGCGCAGATTTGGATGGTTACATGTGATCCGAGGATGTCTTCTCTTCGAGCTGTGATGGATAGTTGGTATTCTTATATTGTGTTGTGGTGTTTTACTCATATTGTATTTGCTCTTATATTCGAGTTGGTAGTGGATTTGTTTCCATCCAACTATCATTCTTAGATACTTCTTATTGAGATCTAGTTTCATAGATACTGGTTATATATTTATATTGATTTTCATGGATGAGATTTAGATTATACCCTGTGACTTGTGACATATATTTTATACCACTTGTGGATTTGATGTTCATAATACAGCGTACGTGTGGATTTGGTTTCCACATATTGGAGTTGCCATATCCATGCGGCTGGCATGCTTACGTGTCCTAGTCCTACGTATTTTTGGGACTGGGGCATGACAATCATGATGAAATAAGGTACAAATAATTCAAGTTCACAAACAAAACAAAATAAGACTCTACAGCCTCTACAGTTGTAGTACTAACACCTTGTCTAAGCTGCTAGTTGACAAAATAGGGGCATGGCCTTTAAGTTCTACCATCAGAGTAAACACTATTGTCTTATGCTAGTACATAGTTAATGTCATTCAAATATACTACAATAATATGTCAAAAGGACTATGTGGTACTATGTTGGGAGGCATACTACCCAACTTATCAAAATTTCTACTACTGTAGCAGTCTTAAGGGGATTCTACAAAATAAGATTGTCCTTGTAAATAAAGTATAAACTCTTATTGGGGTTTACGAAAAAATCATCCTATTGCATTATATCGGTAATGGTCACCTTAAGTTTTAATCATAGTGCTCATAGAACAAGTGTCAATAGTAAGAATGGAAGAGCTACTGGTTCTTAAGTGAAAAGAGGATATATCTATATTGGGTTATGGATACGAATTACGCAATTTAAAACTAAGGGTAATCATCAAGTTACAATCTACCAGAATAACTCAAAACTATCAAATTCTAACTATCAAGCACAACTTTTCAAAGTTTAACATTGACAACTATAATCCTAACAACTACATATCCTTAACATAAGAGAATTCATCTGGCCTATAATTAGAAGTGTCAGGTGGCACGAGTTGAAGGGTGAAGAAGAAAAAGCATAATTAGTCGTCGCAAAATAGCGAGCGCTAAGGTTGCAGAGGGACAAGATATGAAATATAAAATATAGGGCTCTAGATAGCATCATGATTTCTTAAGGGGAAGGTAATATGCTAATCTCTGTGTTCAAGGTATGGTTGAGGAAATACTATATTCATTTCTCTTGGCTTCCTAGGGTACTGTCTGCTAATATCCAGACAAGAATCTAAAGGTATAGTTCTATAATACTATCTCACTATAAAAGTTAGGGTTGGTCCTAACATTCCACCTTGGATTTCTATTGGTTCCTCAATGCTAGGGTAAGACAGTATGGTCAACTTTCTAACTAACTCTAGTTGTGTCCATGCTACTCTCAAGTCATTCATAATTATAGCAAGGGACAATGGTAAACCAGTCTATAGATAAGGGGATGCTAGGGTTTACTGAATATTCTAAACTTAGTGATGTGTCAGTACTCTAGTCATATTCTTAGAAGGTGTTTTACCCTAGTTATCAGCCTATCAACAGGGATTCCCATATTCTAGCAGGGGCTATACTCAAGGAACTAATAGGGAAGCACATGAATCAAGCAGGATGCAATTATTCAAATAGAACGGATTAGAAGAAATATGAGTCATGGTCAATTGTGGATGAGATCCTATACTCTAATCCGAGGTGCAGGCTTGCTCGGTACAGTAACGTAACCGAGACAATATGCTCTTGACCTGCATGGGCCACCACTAAAAATATGTCACGCCCCAGTCCCAAAAATACGTAGGACTAGGACACGTAAGCATGCCAGCCACATGTGTATGGCAACTCCAATATATGGAAACCCTAACACATGCGTACGCTGTATTATGAATATCAAATCCACAAGTGGTATAAACCTTCATAAATCACAGGGTAATATCTAATCTCATCCACAGAAAATCAAATATAATGAATAACCAATATCTATAACCAGATCCCAAAAATGAAGTATCTAAAGATGACAGTCGGATGGAAACAAACCCACTGCCGAACTAGAATGAAGAATAAACAAGACAAATACAATATAAATACAACCTCTAACAATCACGAGGCTCAAAGAGAAGACCTCTCACAATATAAGTAGCCAATCCGGGTCTGCGCTCCTGCAAATACTCATGAACAATACACCTGGAAAGGGACCAGGTCCTCAGAGGGACATAACAAGATACATAAAAGCATGCCATAAAGTAAATACTGTAAAAACTCCAGGATGACCTAACCATCTAAGTGAAATGCAACTTGAGGACAACTTTGAGTGTATGAGAAAGTGTAGGCTAGACATATGCTGACGTAATTCACCAATCGTGACAACTGGCTAGTATATGCCATATATGTCCCCATAGGAGGGCGCTCAGTAATAACGTCCATCTCCGAAGAGCATGGCATCTGTATAATATAACGTTCATATCACCCCGAAGAGTGTGGCAGCAGTACAGTATATCGTCCATATTGCTCCGAAGAACGTGGCAGCAGTATAGTATATATCGTCCATATCACTCCGTCGAGTGTGGCAGCAGTGTAAAGGAAGTGGGTGTCCCATACGCCTACCAGTTGTCCTCCCCGCCCAATGATCTATGCATGTTGTATCCACAACACGCCTTAGCTACTATGCCGCGGTATCGTAACTCTGGCTCATAGTCTATCGTTAGAACAATAGTCCGACCTTACAACCAAACAAGGACAAGGATTGGACCATCGTATCACGATAGTCTATGCTCCGCCTACTAATAACTGCTAAGTCTTCTAACATGCATCGCTAATAGCAGTTATACCCTATCCGTCGCATGACCTACACGTACAGGTGGCCAACCACATACGCAAGTTCGTGCCCTACATGAGACTCACAACACGTGTAAGAAATGTGTCAAGGCCTGGGAGTCATACCGATAACTTCACAACTTTATGTGGGTCTACTAGACACTAGGTCAGACATAAGTCCTAACGTCAACGCATTCGTTGACTGCACCCGAGTCTCTCTCGGACGCGCACAGTTATATAATCTAAAATAATAAACATGCAACTAATATATATAACTGAATTTAAATAGTACAACAAGGCAAGGTATACTTGCCTGGCAAGAGAGCTGCAAGATGTAACGTCCAGATGTGAAACACCAAGAGTCAGAAACTACGGCCTCAGAATGAACGTCTTCAGATGCTGAAATAAACATCACCAACATTCCCATAATAAGCAAAATAGCTAGAAACCACTCCCCTTTCGTCCAATTTGGACACAGGGGCAAAATGGTAATTTTGGGTCAAAGCGGGCTCCACATGTGGGCCACTTTGCACCGAAAAGCGTACCAAGGGTAAAGGTCTCTAAATGGGACAAACTATAGGTCAAACAAACTCTAAATGTCAGTACGAACCCAACGGTATGTCCAAGTGTGGATTCCGGTGAGCCGAACACAATTTTGCCCAAAAAGTCAACCGTGGGGTCCGCCAATTGGTGACTTGGTCAACTGTCTCAAAATTGCGTGAAAATTGGGTCACAGGACCAGCGCGTTACCACGAGTCCAGTGGCGCAAGTTTCGTCGCATTTTGACGAGCGAGCACTAAATGCGCAGGGCTTTTGTAAAAGTTACGACACGGAGGATTGTCCGCGGATACGGGCTGATTTCGACGCGCACACGCGTCCAAATCAGTTTTCGCGAAATTCCATACGTCCGGGTATACCGCGCGCACCTTTTGGTACACTTGGTACATGATGGGGCGGTCCCGTTTGGCGGGGCGCGCTCCGTATCACAAGTTTTTGGAAGTTGGAAAAAGTATATTTTTATGATTTTTAACCTATTTTAATTTTATATACAGCAACGAATAAAATATTGTAAATGACAGAAATTAAACTAGGTTGGGTGGTCTTAGCATACCAAAAAGAAAAATCGGATTCGGATCTCTGTGGTGGGAGATACGAATCCGTGAACAGGGGTGGTTGCAACATAATTTCTGGAATTTAGAAAGTGGTCATTTTTCTTCGACTTGGCGTCGATTTTTGCCTAGGTTTACACGTTGTTCGAGGTCAGCTATCATAAAAATATGGAAGGGGAATAGGTGAGGATCATACCGGTGAAGACGGGGTCGAGTTTGGTCGAGCGAGGAGACGGGAAACGGGACGTGAACACAGGTACGTTGTTTGATAAATTTTTGTCTCGCGCGCGCGACGTCGCGGTTGTGCGGCGAGGAACTCCGGCGGCTCTGGCTGGGGCGGCGGCGAACTCCGTGGCGCGACGGCGGCGAGGCTAGGTCGGGGAGAGGGAGGATTGGGGTTAGGGTTTGGGGAATAGAGTATCATATATAAGGGGAGAGAGAGAGATCGCGAGATGGGGGGAAGGCTGAAGCCGCGCGGGTGTTAGGAAAGGGGGTGGTTGCTGCTGCTATTTAATTTGGTGGGTTCTTAAAGGGGTAGCGGGTTTGGGGATATTGGGTTAGGGTTTGGATAGTAGATCCATTAGCAACTTTTCCTTTTTTTCTTTCTTTTATTTCTTTCTTTTTCTGAATTTCTTTCTAATTTCTTATTTAATAAATTATATACATATATATACATATATATACATACATATATATATATATATATATATATATATATATATAGAAAATTCTAGAAATTATATTTGTGCATACCATTAAGCTAGCAACTGTCCAAAGGGTCTCCTACATGTAATAAATTAGAAAAAATTTATAATGGCTCCATAAATCCTCTAAATGCACAAACACTTAAAATAAAAATTAAATAAATTCTATTTTCTCTTATTGGCCACTAATTACTATATTTCAATTAAATAATTAATTAAAAGGTAAATACGTTTTTTTTATTAGGGGTTTTACAGTGATGCACTTGGCCGGATGAAATCTTTCTCCTCTAATTCTTTCAATTGTGCCTTCAGCTCATCCATCTCCTTATTCGCCAATCTATAAGCATGCGACGCTATGGGTGCTGCTCCCGGTGTCAATTCAATCGAGAATTCCATGTCTCTGTCCGGAGGTAGTCCTGGCAATTCCTCTGGAAAGACGTCTTGGAATTCTGAAATGGTGGGGTGATAGATAACGGCGTCCATTGCAAGTTGAACACCATCAAGGACTTCTGTGGATCCCCGTGCAAACTCGAGTTCCGGCTGGCCTAGTACCTTAAAAAGAATGCTTCCTCCAAAACAGTCGAAGAAAGCGTGGTACTTGCTTAGCCAGTCCATCCCAAGCACAATATCAAAATTTGGCATAGGAAGGACTAAGTGTCGGGCATTCATCTCTCTGCCACGAATCACTACAGGACAAGATCTACAAATCCGACTAACAGGTACAACTCCTCCTCCGGTGAGAATTCTAACACAACTAGGTAAAGGTGTAGTGGCAATATTGTGCTTGGCAATAAAATTAGAAGATATGAACGAGTGGGTGGCTCCCGTATCAAATAATGTTACAACAGGAAAAGTATAAACAAGAGTAATACCTGCTATAACATCAATCTCTTGTTCCATGTCATCCACTTCTAGTGCAAAAGCTTGTCCATTCCTTGGTGGTAGTCCATGTCTGGCCCTCATGAACTGGTCCTCCTGAGTAGGTAGCGGTGGTCCTTGCTGAAATCCTCCGGCTGCTTGTCACGCCCCAGTCCCAAAATACGTAGGACCAGGAATACGTGACATGCCAGCTACGCATTCGACCAGACTCTGGTCTGACTCGAATACGTATAAGCTGTAAAATAAAGGGCACAATCTAGATATCCCATAAATGTAAACCTCTATGTCTCAATCCACAATGTACAATAGTATACAAGAAAGAGCTATATGTGATAGAGTCGGCCGCCCAATAACACACTAACTCGAATAGACTCGAGAAGAAGTATGAGTCTATAAAAACTAGGCTACAACAGCAGATGAATAATCAATGTAAAATAACCATAATACCGGTAGATATGATGTGAGTACCTGGTACCATGCCCGCAAGACATACAACTCCAACAGCAACTCCAAATGCTCCGTAATCATCTATGCTGCAAAACTGGCAGGGAACCAGGTCCTCAGAGGGACGTAACAAGGTACAAAATATAGCATGCCAGGTAAACAGAAAGTACAAGTGCAACGACAGGGTACTCTATCATAACCAAACAAGTGTGACACAGTTTAAAGACAACGTTCGACGCGTGGGCTGTCCAAAATAAAATCGTAGCTCCGAACACAGAGACACACGGGTCGTACCGTAGCTCCGAGCACAGAGACACACGGGTGATACACTACTCTAGAATATAGGATCACTACATATACATATATAAGCGCGTGCAGAGTAGCCCAAACGTCTAGTAACTGTCTTCCCCTTCCCAAGCGGTCAACGATGGTGCGCTGAACCTGAACCTCTATCTAACAGTCTCGACTCACGGAAGTAACTCAACAGACGCTACCCTAAGGTCGTCCCAGTCTCTGGTCATGATGTCAGTATCAGGATACAGGAATCTGGCACGATCACAGTGTATGAGTGTGTCCTGGGGTGTCGATATACTCAGGTACGTACATCGAGGTGCTACTAAGCATCTAACAATTTTTCTAATACGTTACGACGAATGTCAGCACCCGGTTGTGATCCGGACGTGAAGTCTCGAGCGTCTACATAAGTACGTGCACAATGTACATAAAGAACAATAAATATCTGTAATCTGAAATACAGGGTGGCAAGGTACACTTGCCTGCGTGCGGCTGCTGATGACGGGGATCTGGTACCGCGTCCAAGTCTTCAGGTCCCACAGTACCTAGAGAAGAGGTACAAACTACATCAATAAACTATCATACGGCAAACAGGGATGTGACACACGTCTATACATATGCTCAGACTCGGCTACACTCACAGGGACAAGACGCTAGAGGGTTGACCAAGGTTGACCATTGGTACGTTACATCAAATCAAACTTGTCCTCTGTACAATATCATCAACCCAATCCTCAATCCTTCTATATTCATCACAAGGTTCAGTAGTTCAAGTAGGTAAAATCCTCAAATTCCTTCTGGTATCCCCAGACATTATCCTGCACGTCTAATTTTCATCCTCGAAATAATAATCACCAATTATCTAAACCCTCGATTATAGTTACAGTCCGTAAATTATTTGAGCACCGCTCCCCAATAACATTTTTAATATTTCTCAGTCCTCAATTACTAACTAATGGTTTGATTTTACACACTATTTCACAGTCAATCTCCTGCCCCTCCATGTCCATCAATGCTTTAATATCACAACATTATTTCCCAACCATTTAACTCTACTTATCTACAATAATCAATTTCATAAAATGAATAAATAACTCTTTAAGAAATCTCTTATGACAATTTACCCTAAACTCGTCATATTTAATATTTTAATCGTCAAGCAGACATTCCGTCCCATCCAACTATAAAATTCATTGCATTCACTTACCCTCGATTCCATGTAATAACCCTAACATCTCTACTTAACCTTTAACCATAAATTTCCCGTCTCACATATGTATAGTTCATAATTATATATATTTGTATTCCTCACTGACTTTGTCACTAGTAATCCAATCCTCGAGATGATTAATAACTTAACGATATCATCACCATTTTATCGTAAATTTCCTGCTCGTCAAATAATTAAATTGCATTTAAAAACTTGTATTAAAAAACCCTAAAACTCACATAGCATATTGCAATCCGCGGTGAACAAAACTTCGTTATCGCTTTGAGGCTCTCGACGACGCCGGGGACGACCTCGTGCTCGAGCCCCGAGTACTCCCCCTCGATGTTCTCCCGGGTCACGACGATGTCCACGCTCTCGTGCCTCGTCTGGATCCCTTCCAGGTTAAAACAGTGGACGAGCGACGCGTAGAGATCGAGCCCCTTCCTGAGTTGTACGTTGTTGTCGACCTCGCCGACCACGCAGAGGAGCCGCTGCCGTCGACACTGCTGCTGTCGACCACGCGGAGGAGTCGCTGCCGTCGACACCGCTGCCATCGACCACACGAAGGAGCCGCTGCCGTCGACACTGCTGCTGTCGACCACACGAAGGAGCCGCTGTCGTCGACACTGCTGCTGTCGACCATGCGGAGGAGCCGCTGCCGTCGACACCTCTGCTGTCGACCACGCGGAGGGGCCGCTGTCGTCGACACTGCTGCTGTCGACCACGCGGAGGAGCCGCTGCCGTCGACACCTCTGCTGTCGACCATGCGGAGGAGGTGGCTCGGCGTGGAGAACGGTGGCCGGCTCGCCGGAGATGGGAAGGGTGGCTGGGAACTCAGCCGGGTCGGGTTGTAAGAGAGATGGAGAAGAGGTGAGGAGGAAGAAGAAGGAAGAAGAAGAAGAAGAAGAAGAGAAAAAAAATAGATGTTGGCTGTGGGTTTTTGTGAGAAGGAAGGAGAGAGAGAGAGAGGGTGGGGTTCTCCATGTATTGGGATTAGGGCCGGCCTTGGGGTTTGTGAGGGTGATGGTGATGGTTTTATAGGGAGTGGTGAATGGATGGAGGGTGGTGATGATCCTATTCAAAATAGAGGGTGGAAATTTGTCATGAAGGAAAGTGGGTTTCTTCATGAAGGGAGGAAATGGATGGGTGAGAATGGGACCCCATTTTGGGACCTCTCCATTATTCATGGCCAATAGGGTGTTGACACATAAATTTATTAATTGCAACTTAGCCCCGTAAATTCGGAAAATTGCACGGACACATAAAATGACACAAAAATTATGGAGAAAAATATGTTTAGTAATTTTCATGGTGAGAGGGTGTTGTGCGTTAGGCACGGGTTTAATTAGAAAGGCATTGGGATTAATTTAGGATCAAAAATGGGATTTACAAAGTTGGTATCCCTGTTTTAAATAGAATTAAAGTGTCCCGCGAATTTAAATTAATTGGGGGCACTTGGGGTCAAAATCCGGAAATGACGCAAAGGCCAAAAATGGTGGGGGCTTGGAGTCAGTCTTGGACCCTTTAGTTGGTCTGGCTCAACGGGTTAAGTTGGTATCCCAAAATTTAGGGTAACAACACAGGTGCCCGACACGAAATTAAATATGGATTAAGTTTTCGAAAAATTGTGCAATTAATTTAGAGCACAACGAAATCTGATTTGAGTGACGGAAAAGTCTAGTGCCTAATTTGGCGAGTCAAGTCAGAAGTACAAAAGTCCGGTGGAATTTACAGGCTGATATTGGGCTCCGAATAATTTAGCAATAATAGGGTGCGCCAAGGGTTTTAATTAAAAGAATTAAATACCAGATAAAATCATCTCCACTCTAAACCTCGACATCTGCTACCAAAAACCAAAATTTCCAAATCCACCCTAACTATTCTACAGAATAAATCGAGGGGGTTTATACTGCTGGGGGTCGAGGTGCTCCTGGTCTTGTCATCTGCTGGACTGGCTTCGGTGCTGGAAGTGCTGGCCTCTGTATTGGCCGTGGAAGCGTCAATGCCTGCTGCATTGGACAGTCTCTCGCCATATGCTGTCCGAAACCACACCTCATACACTGTCCCAAGCGTAGCCGACAGTCTCTCGTAATGTGCCCGCACTTTCCACAATAATTGCAGTAGGGCTTCTCCAAAATCTGGTACGGTCCTGCTCTGTGCTGCTGCTGCTGTTGTGCCAAAGGACCTCTGATGGGCCCTCCTTGCTGTGTCCTTGCTGGTCCCTGCTGTGCCTTCAGTTGACCTCCCTTTCCCTTGCTGATGGCCTCTTGTAGCCTATCTTCTGTCAATAATTCGGCATAAGAGATTCGGGACTGTGAGCTAGTATAGTGTTGGAGCTCCTGAGTCAGCCCGCGGTGAAACCTCTTAGCCTTCTCCAAGTCATTAGGTATCAGGGCAGTGCCATATTTACTAAGGCGACTAAACTCTGCATCATACTCGTCGACTGTCTTGTTCTCCTGCTCCAGATGGAGGAACTGATCGTACAACGCATCCCTCACAGTGTCCGGGAAGTACTTTCTCTCAAAGTACTCCAAGAATTGTTCCCAAGTCTAACGCGTACCCAACTGGCACTCCATTGATTCCCACCAGTGATGAGCGTTACCATCTATTTGGGTTCTTACGCCTGTCATCCATAGATCTGTAGGCAGCTGTGATGCTTCTAACAACTTCTTGGTGTGGGTAATCCTGTTTGCGGTCTCCTCTGGGCTCTCAGTGCCCTTATACGGCTTGGGGCCCATCTGTACAAAGTCCTTGACTGAACCAACTCGAGCTCGCGGTACTGGAACTAGTGCCTGAGCTGGTACAGGTGCCAGCGTAGCCATTCTCTCAAGTGCTGCCAGAAATTCTCGCCTCTGCTCTGCCGCTTCCTGCCTCTGCTCTACAGCCAGTGCGGCCACCTGCTATCTCTGTTCCTGCATCATCATTTGGAAGAATTGGAACAGCTGTGTCTGGCCATCCTACGGTGTCGATGAAGCTGGAAAAGTTCCATTAGGGGAAGCAGAAAGATCAGATGGAACCGGATTGTGAGTTTGTCCATTCGGCCCCGGAAGTCTAGGAGTCGTTGAGGCCTCTCCTCGAGTTTGGCCGTTGACTCCTGAAGATGTGTCGCCCCCGGTGGCAGTACATCCACTACGCAAATCCATCTCTCTGCAAAAGGTGGACGAAAAGATTAGAAGGAGTACAGGAATCAACAGGATACAAGCATTTAAAGAGGAAAGTTGAAAGGGAAGATGAGTTTTAGTCAAGCGTGGATGAGATCCTATACTCTATTCCTATACGCAGGCTTGTTCGGTACAGTAATATAACCGAGACAATATATTCGAGGACCTGCATGGGCCACCACTAAAATATGTCACACCCCAGTCCCAAAATACATAGGACTAGTAATACGCAGTATGCCAGCCGTATGTATACGATAACTCCAATGTGTTGGAAGATCGTAACACATACGTACGCTGTACATGAGTATCAAATCCACAAGTGGTAATATATTGTCAACACAAGTCACACACAATCTATATCTCATCTACAGCATAAATAAAGAAATACGAAATAAATAACTGAATCTCAAATATGAAGTATCAAAGAATGGTAGTCGGGTGGAAACATATCCACTACCAATCGACTATACTAAAAACTAAATGAGAGAAGAGATCAAACTCTAATATAAGATAAATGTCAATAAGGAAATAGCAACTAGAATACCCATCAGCTGCGAAGAATCAGGGGTACTCTGAAGGTAAGACCTCATCAGTCTGATATGAAGCGTCAGGTCTGGGTCTGTACTCCTGTGGATAGTCCTGCCCGTCTATACCTGAAAAGGGACCAGGTCCTTAGAGGGACGTAACAAGATACATAGAAGCATGCCAATAAAGTACTGAAAAATAAATATTCAAGGGTCGCCTAACCATCTATGTGAATGCACTTTGAAAACAACTTTCCAACACGTAGGCTATCTGGCAAAAATGGGATTGGCATGATTCTCTCGGAGAATCAGGGGCCTAAAAAGCATGACATCTTTTGAACGTCAGAGGCCGCATGTAGATAATATATAGGGGTCATCTGACCGTGCATCTCCGGCGGAGCGTACGGGTTACACAAGGAAAGTGCAAAGGAGCCCAAACACCTTACTCGTTGTCCTCCCCACCCCATGCTCTAAGCATGTCATATCCATGACACGATGAGACCTCTAATAACTGTCAAGGCTTCTAATTATGCAAATTCTATCAGCAGTTATCCCTATCCGTCGCACGTCCCTTACATACCGGTGGCCAGCCGAATACGCAAGTCTGTGTCCTACATGAGACTCACATTCATGTAACAACTGTGTCATGGACAATAAAACATAAGAATGCCTCATGATAATGGGGTGGTCTCAGAAAACTAGGTCATCATGCATAATATATGATAAAAACAAAATACGACGCTACCGTCGTTGCACCCAAGTTATTCTTGGACGCGCAGTTTATATAGCAGTTAAAATATATGAACTAAATAACAGAAATAAAATTCATGCACCATATGGAATATAAATCACAGTACAATGCAACGTATACTTGCCTGGCAAGCAATCTGAGGAGTGTAAGCGTCCAGACGTCAAGCACACAGGATCAGAAACTACGGCCTCCGAATAGACGTCTCCGGATGCTGAAATAAACATCACCAACGTTTCCGGAATCAGCGAGATAGCTAGAAAACACTACACTTTCGTCCAATTTGGACACCGGGGCAAAACGGTAATTTTGGGTCAAAGCGGGGTCCACATGTGACCCACCTTGCACCGAAATGTGTGCCAGATTTAAAGGTCTCTAAATGGGACAAATTATAGGTCAAACAAATTCTAAACGTTAATACGAACTCAACGGTACATCCAATTTTGGATTCCGGTGAGCCGAACACAAATTCGCCCTTAAAGTCAACCGTGGGGCCCACAAATAGGCGGCTTGGTCAAGTGTCTCAGAACCATGTAAAATTTGGGTCACTGGACCAGCGTGATACCACGAATCCAATGGCGCAAGTTCGTCGCATTTCGACGAGCGTACACAAAATGACGTGATATTTTACAAAAATCGCGATACGGGGACTTTTTACGGATACGGGTTGATTCCGACGCGCGCACACGTCCAAATCAATTTCCGCGAAGCCCACACATCAGGACATACCTTACGCGCCTTTTGGTGCAATTGGTACTCGACGAGGCGGTCCCGTTTGGTGGGGCACACTCCGTATCATAAATTTTAATATTCTAAAATAAGTTTTTCTGAGATTTCTACTTGATTTATCTCTGGTTCTGACACAACATAAAATAAACTAATTAATATAAAATAATCTTGGTTATATAGTCTTTACATAGCAAAAAGTAGATTTTAATTTGGATGTCTATGGTGGAAGATATCAGCCTCTCAACATAGGTCGTTGGAACGGTTCGTAACAGTTTTAAAAATATGGTTTTCTTCCAATTTGGCTTCGATTTCTACCTGGTGTTTAACGTTGTTCGAATGAAACTAATTAATGGGGTTTAGAGAGGGATAGGTTGTGATTATACCGACGAAGACGGATCCAAAAACGATCGAGAGACGAGACAGAAATCGACGCGTGAAGTAGGGGTCGTCGCTGAATGTTCCTGCCGCGGTTTACCGCGCTGTTCGCTGTCACGGCCGGCCAGCGACTCTCCGGTGGCTGTGCGGGGTTATGGTGGTTCTCCGGTGGAGCATTGGGGGTGATTAGGTTAGGGTTAGGATTAGGGTTTATATATATATATATATATATATATATATATATAGGCGGAGGCGGGGTGAGATGAGAAGGGGGATGCGGGGTCTGCTCGCGGGTGTGGGGTACTGTGCTCGCGGGCTGCTGTGGGTTAGCTTAGGAAATTTGCTTAAGGCTTAGGGCTTAGGAAATTAGGCTTAAGGTTTAAGTTTTTTTTTATTAATACTATTTATTTATATATATATGTATATATGGTATAAAAATCCAGAAAACATTAGTACATTCTAAATAATCTATCACCCTTCTACAAGGGTTCCTAAAATAAAATAAAATAAAAGTAATAGTTTTTGTGCAATAATTCTAAATGAGTAATTATCTAGGTAATTAAATCAATAAATTTATTTTCTAATTAACTAAGAAATAATATAAATAATTTTAATAATTAAATAAATAAATATAATATTTAAAATTAGGGGGTTTTACAGTTAGGGTTTTGGTTTTGTTGTATGTATATATAGAGAGGGGTTGGTTTTTGCTGTGTATATATATATAGAGAGGGGTTTTGGTTTTGTTGTATGTATATATATATATGAATATTTTAAAAATAGTTTTGGACCTCAATAAATTCCAGAAAAATTATACAATACAATATTAATAGTTGTACACCCAAAAATATATTTTTTTGTACAATATTAATAATTAATTAAATACACATAATTATAAATTATATTATATTATATATTATAATTAGTAAAAAATAAATAAAAATTTTCATTAATCACAAAAATTGCAGAATACCAATATTAATAAATTTAAAATTTTAATTCAAAAATTAGGGTGCTTACAATCTACCCAACTTATAAAAAAATTGTCCTCGAAATTAAAAATAAACATAGTAGAAAAGATTTTAGTTAAGAAGGTTGCACTAAAGATGGGGACACAGTTACCAAATGGAGTCCTAGTTTGATGTCGCATTCTAAGAATAAGGGTACGCTTAATCAAGACTCTATCCAACTTATAAGAATGAAGTTGGTCGCAGGAACTATAGTCATGATTATATTTTTAAGGATTTTTAGAAAGTCTAACTTCAAGGAGGACTTCGAGATGGTAAGAATTTTGTGACCGTTGTCACAACCTATTAAAGGAAATCTATGTACTACCATGGCGTTAATGAGTCAATAACTCTATAAAGAAAGTTTTACCAATTCTCCTTACTTCTAATTAGGTCATGAGTCTATAAGACAATAGAAATTACCATAGCCAAATACAACTAGGGTGAGATGGTACCGAGAAGTTGTTCATTGTATATCATGGATGCCGATGAATAGTTTAGCAATAAGCGTCAAAAGGTGATATAACTCATCAAGGTGTTTAGTATTATGTAAAGAGTACAAGGGGTTCAACTTAATGCAACAAAAGTGTCACGGACGTAGGTTGGCATGAATGGAATACGGGTATATCAGTGGTTGGGAAATTTGGGTTGCCTATGTATAATTTAACTCAATTGAACGGAGTTGGATATAAGATTTAGAAGGAGATATGCGACGAATGTTGTAGGGTCTACATGGAGCATGGGCGTGTGTATTTGGAAGTAACAATTGTCATCAGTGAGTAGGTTCCAGTTAGGCTCATGAATGTCAAGGTTGTCGAAAGAATTGAGTCGGTGTTGAGTATTAAAATCGACCGCAACAGAAAAAGGATATATATGCGTCATTTGTGTACAACTGCATCGAAAATGTCGTACGACTAAAAAAAAATATGGGACGGCCAGTTTGTGAGTGATAGTCATGTCATAGGATTAGAGTGACTAGTCTAGGTCATAAGGATGAAAGTTGTTGAAGGAAAGGATAGTGTTGAGCTCCAAATATCCGAGCCACAACAAAGGGCATCAAGGATACAAAAATTAAATAGGTAATTTAATCCGTTTGAGATTAACCTAATTAACACCAAAATAAATTCAAATTTACCCTGAATTTCCAGAAATAACCCTACACTAAAACCAGGGGCTACGATCTACCCAACTTATAAAAATTAAGTTGGTATCCAAAACTAAGGTCATGGTCCTGCTAACAAGATTTCTGGAAGGGCCTATTTTCTAAATAAGGTTACAAAAATTCTAGGATTTACTGGCCGTAATCGAAGATTTTCTAAAGGAACCTAGAAACTATCAGGGTGTTATTGATCAACAACCTTATAAGAGAAATTACTACCCATCCACTACTGCTCTTGTATAGGTCAAGCTTCTACAAAGCAGAAGAAATGACTGAGTCAGATCTAACTAAGGCAAGGTGGTAGAGAGGCTTCGATCATTAATTGACATTGATGACGAAGAGACCAAAATTCAGGCCACGACAAGAAAAATTTTTGATAAGTCTACATGGTTGAATAAGACACGATTAGGCAGGTATTTAGAGAATCGAGTCATGGTGACTAGATCAAGGGGATTAAAGTAGAAAAGTACTGATACCTATGGTGATATAGATATTAACACAAGGAGTGGTACCAACTAAGGGATTGATTTTGTAATTAAGACACAACTAGAGAAAGAGGAAGGATCTACTCATTGTTATAATTAGAAAGATCGTTGTTGCGAAAAGTACGAGGCCATATATGCAACACAAGATAAGAATTTGATAGGAAGGATAGGGATGCAATCGAGGGGGTAATACAACTAATCCTTAAACTCAATACTATATTGAATTCTCTTGCTAATAATCTACACTAGCTCTAGTATATAGGAATAACCTATCTATCTACCTTACTAAGGGTAACCATCTTCTCAAAACTTTATATCCAACATGTCTTCTTCCGCCTTGACAAGGATCTGCTTCTGGAGGAAACACCGCGCACGAACGTCCATCTCTCTGAAATAGGGAGAGATGATAAATAATAATAAAGATGTCGAGGGAATGAACGAGTACAATTATGAAGTCCAAGGACGATAATCAAATGCTAAGGAATTATCAAATCAGTTGTGGATTGAGATACTAATAATGCTAATCCTGATTACAGGCCGCTCGGTACCGAAAAGTAACCGAAATGATTTAATCAGGACCTGCATGGGCCACCACAAAAATATGTCACACCCCAGTCCCAAAATACGTAGGCGTAGGAATACGTAACATGCCAGCTACGCATTCGACCAGACTCGGGTCCGACTCGAATACGTATAAGCTGTATTATAATGGTCATTATCTAAATAATCAAGTAAATATAAATATATATGCCTCAATCCAAAATGAACAGAATACACAAGAATGAGCTACATGTGCTAAAGTCGGCCGTCTAGTAACACACAAACTCGAATAGACTCGAGAAAGAAATATGAGTCTATAAAACTAGGCTACATCAGTAGATGAATAAACAATATGAATAAATAATCATAACTCTGGTAGAAATGATATAAGTACCTGGTACCAATGCCTACAACTCCATCAGCAACTCCAAAGGCTCCATAACCGTCTAAGCTGTAAAAACTGGCAGTGGACCAGGTCCTCAGAGGGACGTAACAAGGTACAAGAAACAGCATACCAAAAGTAAAATAGTATAATACCACAAACTCAAGAGCAAACAACTGTAACCATCTATGTGATATGCACGTGAGAGCATCACTCGTACTCAGGCTGAAACCACTACAGGCTCTATGTCGGGGAGCCCATAGCAGCAAGTAATATCTCGTAAGGCCAGTAAATGTGCCAAAGCTCTGGTCAGAGACTAAGGCACTCTCCAGTAACATAAGTATATATATAAATAATCAGCCTATAGTATGGTGTGTCTCTTCCCATCCAATGTAACCTCACGTCTCATATCTATGATGTCTCATGTCGATAACACGCAAGATCATGACCTCTAACTAGTGCAACGAGTCATAATAATATCCATATAATATGCAAGTCTCATGTCACGAATCCTATAAGCCTATACAGAATCACCATGAATAACTCAAGAAAGATTATGTCACATGAAATAGTGTCACTACTAAAAATTGTGGGATTAGTGACATTTTTAGCGACGTCATGGTAAAACGTCGCTAATATTAAAGATATCAGCGACTCCAAATATTGGCGTTGCTATAAGTCGCTGTTTGGCGACATATAGCGACGTTTAGCGACTATAATTCAGTTTTTTAAAAGAATAGTCGCTATAAGTTATCTAAGGTCGCTAAACGTCACTGAATTTTATAATTTAGTGACGTTTAGCGACGTATTTAGCGATATTAATATTTAGCGACGTGTTTAGCGACGTCTGCAACGTCGCAAAATATTTCTGTTAGCGACATTTTTATTTGATGTCGCTAAACGTTGCTAAAATTTCAATAATTAGGGATCGATTCCGATTCCCCCTTCTGTCAAAAATTTCAATAATCCCGCGTTCCCCACCCCCCTCTCCGGCGACCGACGTCCTCTACAGCGGCCTACACCGGCCTCCCCGACAAGTGTGCATTCCCCACAGCCCTCGCAGTCATCGGCCCGAGTCCAGGAGGCCGTTGACCGTCAGATTGCGTCTCTCCGTGATGAGTTGCTGCGAAGGATGGAGGAGCAGCCCCGGTCCCAACCGCAGACGGACGATGCGACGCTCATCGCATGATTTGATATGCTCGAGCGCAGCATCATGGAGCTCCGGGATTTGACAGCTGATCTTAGAGCCTC
This sequence comes from Iris macrosiphon, assembly GCA_036927795.1. Taxonomy (NCBI): domain Eukaryota; kingdom Viridiplantae; phylum Streptophyta; class Magnoliopsida; order Asparagales; family Iridaceae; genus Iris; species Iris macrosiphon. Next base: position 150,495,125 of record JAYESA010000002.1, on the reverse strand, counting down.
GACAGAGTGCAGCGTGACGGAGCTGCAGGCATCATAACTATCCATGGGCGAGAGGCTGACGATGATGCAGGATTCAATGGTCCATAGCAGTACGAGGCTGTTATCTACCATGGATTCTTACAACCAGCGACTCGCAGAGTTGGAGCGGATACGTCCTCCTAGTGCGTCTACATCAACACAAACTCCACCGACGTCACTGCCTTCTCCATCGACATCGGTGTCGATTTTATGGGAGCAGTATGATCTGTTCTTATCCTTCATGTGCGTCGGTGGTCATCCTCCTGCAGATCCGCAGTAGTCCTAGTTAGGACCATTTTATTATTGATTGTTTGTGTTTCAGACATTATTTTTTGTATTCTTTAGGACGAGGCTTTTAATTTGTTGTATTCTTTGTATTCTTTAGGATGAGACTCAGTTGTATGGATATTTGCTGTATTCTTTAATTTCAATGTTTTGTTTTCTTTAAATTTTATTATATTATTCATATTAAATATATGTTAATTTATCGGTGTTGAGTGTTCAACCCAAGGGGGTCGGCGAACCCAGAAAATTCAACGGAGGGTTGCTCCGGGTCTATTTGTACAGATTGTGAATTAATAAACTGCAGGAATAATAGTTTGAAAACAATTCAATATTCAAATTTTTTTATTTTTTTACTGTATTATTAGCGACATTTTTAGCGACGTTTAGCGACGTTCAGCCACGTCGCTAATTACGTCGCTAAATATGTCACTAATTACGTCGCTAAAAATGTCGCTAAACAAAGTCGTTGTCCGTCGCAACTTGCTGACGTGACTGTATTGCCAGGTCATAGTAACGTCGCTACCAACGTCGCTAATTTACGACATAAAGCGACAAATATACACGTTGCTAATTAGCGACGTTGCGTCGCTAAACGTCGCTAATATAGCGACGCATTTACATCGCTAGAAAACGTCGGCATAGCGACGTTTGGCGACGTTTTTCCTGTTAGCGACTAGCTTAAAGGCAACTTCAGTAAAACGTCGCTAATTACGTCGCTAAAATTATTTAGCGACATTTATTGATCATTTAGCGACGTTTCTTTACGTCGCTAATTTGACTTTTTATGGTAGTATATCAAGTGTCCTAGGGTATGGCGTACTTGGTAAAGCAAGCACGTAAAAATAGGATCATGGAATCAACTCTCTAAGTGACGTTACACGACTCCGCGTACGGCATCGACACTCGAATCTTGTTCAGACACTAAGCAACGTCTCACGGTCCTAGGGTAAACACACACATCAACCATATAAAATAACTATAATAACTAAATAATATAATAAAGGCAAGGAACTGTAATATATCTTGGCAAGGTACACTTGCCTGGGTTTTGAACTCCTTCAACTGCTCTTAGAAAAGTAGAATCTGCACGTACATCTCCGGATGCTGAAACAAACATTACCATTGTTCTCAGAATACTAGAAATAGCTATGATTGACTATCCATAAGTCCAATTTGGACACATGGGCTAAATTGACAGTTTTAGGTCAAAGCAGGGTCCACATGTGGCCCACTTTGCACCACAAAATGTGCCAAAGACAAAGTTCTCCAAATTCATCAAACTTAGTGTCTACGAGTCCAGAACAATGATACGAACCCAATGGAACGTCCATAACTGGATTTCGATGAGCCGATCACGAAATTGCCCGTCATGTGGAACCGTAGGGCCCACAAAATGATGTTTCGTTAACGTTCTCAGAATCGAACCAAAATTAGTTACAGTACCAGCGTAACGCTGAGAATCCAATGGTGCAAGTTTCGTTGCGAAACAACAAGCGCACACAAAATTAGGACGAGTGTCAGAATAGGCCGATACGGTATTTGTTGGCGGATACGCGTTGATTTCGGTGTGCACGGACATCCAAATCAAGTTTCGCGAAATTCCACACGTCCATGTTGATGATACGCGCCTTTCGATGCAACTCGCACACGACGAAGTTGCCTCGTTTGGCGGAATGCACCCCGTATCGCAAGATTTTGGGTATTCTAAAAACAAGTTTTTTGTAATTTTGGAACAAGAATAATTTTACTATTAAAGCAAACTAATAAAACTAAAAGAACAGTAAAAATCTTGGTTATATTGTGAAGAAGTCCCTTTAATTATATTTTGAAAATAATTAACGAGTTGGTGGCAAATTGGGCATGAATATGGGTACTTGAACTGAAATTCTGAACTGTTTTCGAACAGTTTTTCGGCCAACTTTCGGTCGATTTTTCGATCAAACCACTTGAAGAAAATCCTAGAGGGTTAGGTTGTGAACATACCAAGTAAGACGGGAAGTAAATCGGACGAGCGAGGAGGAATGAGACTGCGCGCGAATGAGGGGTGTCGGTCGCGGCTGTGCACACGCGTCCGCTCGCGGGCTGCCCGCGGCTTCTGCGGCAGCTGTCGCCGGCGGCGCGGCGGCAGGGCTGCGGGCGGCGGGCTGCGGCGCTCCGGCAGAGGTGGTGGTGGGTGATAGGTGATGGGTTAGGGTTAGGGTTAGGGTTTTGGTTTTGTTGTATGTATATATATAGAAGGGTTGGTTTTGCTGTGTACGCGGGGGGTATTGAGTTTAATAGCGGGTTTTAGTTTTAGTTAATGGGTAGGGTAGGTTTAGATTATTGGGTTTGGGTAGGATTTAGGTTTTAGGGTTTTAGTTCTTTTTATTTCTTTATATATATATATATATATATATATATATATATATATATATATATATATATATATATATATATATATATATATATATATATATGGATATGGATATGGATATGGATATGGATATGGATATTTTAAAAATAGTTTTGGACCTCAATAAATTCCAGAAAAATTATACAATACATTGTTAATAGTTGTACACCCAAAAATATTTTTTTTGTACAATATTAAAAATTAATTAAATACACATAATTATAAATTCAATTATATTATATATTATAATTAGTAAAAAAATGAAAATTTTTCTTATTCACAAAAATTGCAGAATACCAATATTAATAAATTTAAAATTTTAATTCAAAAATTAGGGTGCTTACAGTGTCGACTTGGCAAAATAATAGGCAGATGAGTATAAGGTGGGCGGGCCCTGATCCTTCTTCGCTACTCCTTTATGCTTAACAAAATACATCAGTTGCGTGCTAGCGATATCATAGATTCAACGAGCGTGGTTCGGAGAAACACAAGTCGTAACATATATCGAACACTAAGATAAAATAATGAAACAAAGTATATCGAGGCGTGCATCAAGCGCACGAGTATCGAACAGGAATGCTTCATGATGCGAGGTGAGAAGTTATGGTACAATGCCACAGAATTGCCAGTATGCGAGAGATAGAAATATGCATCTGTGCACGAGAATCATAAGAATGCTTTGTCAAGAGAAGCGTGCAGTTGCGGTTCAAAATCGTCCAACTGTGTCAGAAGAGAAATGGTGCCACAAAACTATCGATCAGGGACAGGGCACCATGGAACGCTGTGTCAAGAAGTGGCATGGTGACTTAGTTGTTGGGACCTCCATGTCGCCCAACCGAAAAATTGATCGGAAGAGTAGCGGTGCCACGGGGATAGTATAGTGGGGCGAGTTGACACGTACCTCGCCATACTTATATTTCGATAGTGGGCGAGTAGACACATACCTCATCATACTTACAAAGTAAAGCAATGCTAGTATTGAGTGGGGTAAGAAGACTCGTACCTCGTCGTACTTACATTTGAAATATTGTATGGATAATAGCCATGGACAGCCTGTGCATGGGCGTGGTATTCCTCGAACGAGATGAGCCAGACCCGTAATGACTGGGGCGGCCAGAATCATTTAGCCTAGGAGAAATTTGAGAGTGCTCTCCTAGCACGGTATAGCGGGGCTTTCAGGCAGACTTGCTACCCAATGCTGAAATAATGCGCCACTAATGACTGCGGCTTACAGGACCTCTAGAGGGCTTGCAACTTGACTGAGAGGGTGTACTGTAATGTCAAGAATTAGTCTAATATGGCGCTCGTGTCGACAGTTACATTCATATAGATAAGCTACGGTGGGCTATCGAATGTTTCGGCCAGGAGAATGAATGCCACCTTGCCTCGATCCAAGAGTTTGCACATCGGCTATATTTTAGATTCGCTATTGCGCGAAGTGACTCAACGTGTAAAAATGCGTTACAGACGTGATTCAAATATAACATGATTAGTTATCGAGACTGACGAGTATAACATATTTAGTTATCGATGCGATTGAATATAACATGCTTGTCTACTTAAGTAAATTCAATACTATACATGCGTATATGCTTTCATAACTTCAAGTTTTACATGCGAACATGATTTACTGCTTTTGATGCATGCCTCAACAAGAACTAAAATTCATCTAAGTTCTAATAGAAAGATTACCATAAAATCTGTATGCTTCACATGATTACTTAGTGTCGGTTTAGACGAGTGGGTTATCCTGCTCACCAGTACAAGATATGTACTGATCCCCCAACCCCCTAGGTACGAAAGATCGCTCGGATATACCATAGGCGTTGGAAGCTCAGAATGGCAACATACATGTGTTCGGCCGGGATGCGTGCTTGATATACGAAGACATGATATATGGAACAGTGGAATCCTTCATGAGCAATAGAGATCAATGAGTGTTGTAAGACAACTTGGCATATTCAATGGGGTCTATATATTCAAAGCCTCCACTGCAATTATCAATAAAAGTGCTTCGCTTCGCATACTCTGAGTGCTTCATTATTACTCTAAAAATCTTTCGTTGCAACTCGATATTTTTTATGAAAACTATTATGTCTTATCTTCTTGCCTTGTGCGAGTGCAATCAAGACTCGCACGGTATTACGTCCAGGGGACGATTATCGACTCTACGGAGTCGGAACGTGACAAACAGTATACTGAAAGTATAATATTTTTCTCAATTAATGAGATTTTTCTTCAGACGTTATATTAATAGTATATTGTCTGGGATGTTCTAAGTAGGAACAATGTCACTGCATGTGATTGCGAGCCATTAGATTTTTATTCAATGACCACAATCGTTTCTGGAGAGATATATAATCATTAGATTTCTCTCTCTCTCTCTCTCTCTCTCTCTCTCTCTCTCTCTCTCTCTCTCTCTCTCATTCTCTTCTCTCTTTTCTCTTGGAGTGGGAGATAAGGAACCAAGAGATAACGCTCTCATTCACTTCTCTCTTACTCATTCACTCTTCTCACGATATCCCAATAGAATACAAGTAACGAGGGAGCGAGGCTTGTACTTATGAGCCATCTTGGTGGTGGATACGAGTATTATACCACATCGTAGGAGTTTGTATTGATCGCATTACCCGCCCGTAGGCAAGTACATCTTGCTCTTTGGGAAATTACTTGAATTTATAAGGTTTTGATATAGAACTCTTGAATTTTCTCGTATTTTCTAGTTAGTATATCTGCTTTCGGGAGCACTCGACGTGTCAAGCCCGCTATCTTCCACGAAACGGTTCGATCGAGTATCAACCGAGTTTTGATTGTTTTTGTGATTTATATGGATTTATCGTGATATTGTACATGAGTCAACATGATTTTTGCCACATTTTCCCTGTAGAGGGTCTATGGCAATACACACTTATTAGATTTGATTTCGGTTGAGTATCAATCGATCAGCGTGACGTTTCGTTCGAGTCAATAACTATTTCGTTTTCTAGAATTTTTGAATAGTAAACTGACAATATACAATTTTCCTCATTTTTTAACTATAGCCTTGTTACTGAAAGTATAATACCGTTTGTGTTGTTTCTGTCAGAATGTTTATTTTATCTAGTTTTCGCAAATGAATTGTATGCCGATTTGATCTGCGATTGCCATAAAAATTGACAAACAGTATCCATGCATTCTTGTGAGTATACGAGTAAAGTTTCAAGGGGATTGGACGGTCAGATCTATATCAATCGTATCCTGAATTCGTCAAGAATACAGATATTTTCTGATATGAAACTCCTCGTTTATTTCTATGGGTTTCTTAAGCAGTTTTCTATTGTGCTTTTATATATTATACAATGATTTTCTGCTATATTTTGCTTGCACATGGGTTTGGTACCCTGTACATGCCAGTACTTGCTATGCTATTAAAATCAGGTTATCACATTTATTTCAGGAAAGTTTTCATATACAAAGGTATCATTTGAGCTGGATCGTTGTTTTCTGAAGTGAGTCTCATTATGGCAGTGTACTGATACGTATGGCCTTCTTCTAACATGTATATCAATATTCCTAATTCCAGAATGACAAGTTCATTTTGCTAGTCTTATATCGATATCTCTAGGTGGCTCGTCACAACACACTCTAGATTTTTTTGATCCCAGCTACGTGGGTTTCTAGTCTTATCTAGTATTTGCCTTGTAGTTATTTAACATATCTATCTTGTCTAGAATTTTTCTCGAAGGGAAGTATCATCATAGGGCGAGTTCTATGGATGCCCATGGCCTAGAACTCAAGTTAAAATTATCAGGATAAAATAACTAGCTTGATTCACTTAGTACATTGGGTGGGAGATTTTCGGGTTTCATGGACTCTCGCTGGCTAGGGCATTATATGGTTATGGAGGTCTATGTCGTGAGGGGCACATTTCCAGCTTAATAGCGTGTCATGTTGTACCCCTCGACCAAAAATTAGGTCTACTTAGCTTAGATAGAGAGATTAGATTTAATTTGGAGCCAATTAGAATTAGTACACAATGTTTTTTTATTTATTGTGCAATATTTATATCACTTAGTGCACCTTACCGTTGCTTCGATATTTGGAGCGCTACAACTAGCATTTGCTTTCCAAAATTTTACACACTTTTTCTAGACATGCCAGCCTTCCATTCCGACCTTTGTGTAACTCATAAATACCCTCCATTGTGCTTCATTTTAGTCGCACAATATTCGTTACAAACGTCCGTTCTTAAATTCGAATAAATCCAACTTTGCATCCTTGTCCGTTCCAATTGAAATTAAAGACACAACCTCAACCCATTGTGTCCAACCCAAATTATGACATTATTCTATTCTAAGTCTATTACGTCCATGACACTTGTATACTACCCAATTTTAACCCCATGTATTTCCAATTAATTAAAGAACACCATGTGCATTAATTTTAATTAAATTAATGTAATGACCCAACCTAACCCAAAACTAGACCCAACTCCAACCCAAACCCACACTCACACCCTCAAGGTTCATACTAAATATCACACACCATTTTAGTCCAATACATAACACCAAACATAGTGTTTTGCCTCATCCAATCCCAAATCACATCATTTGTGCAATTTCCTAATTGTTAGGGATTTTTATGCAAATATGCAATGAGGTGCCCCCTCGCATTGGCCCCAACTCATGAAGAAACACACACCCCTCCCTTTGACCGGTTCTACATAATTTTTTCCTATTTTTTTGAGAGTGCTACACTCCAAACATTCCCCCTACACAATCCCCACCCTCCATTTCAAAACCCTTCAATATTAGCCCTCCCCTCATCATGATGAAGCTTCCCTAACTCCCCAAAAATATTACACACAGCCGGCCCTAATCCCAAGAGAGCCCCCTCTCTCTCTCCTATATATATTACACACTCCCTCTCTCTAAAACACACACACCCACATCAACTACCACCTAAAAACCTAAGAAAACAAACTACATCACCACCCTCACCCAACCCGACTCCTCCCTCAGCCCACCACCGCCATCTCCGCCTCCGACCACCACCAACCCGACTCCCCCTCCGACCTTCCTCCTTCCAGGCACCCGCCGCCGCCGCCACCAGCTGCTGCCCCTACCGGCAGCCACCACACTTGCCCCTCGACGCCTCCTACCCCAGCCGACCCGATCCCCCCTCGACTTTCCCAGTCACCCCCACAGCCACCACAGACCACCACCACCGTCTCCACCATCGTACTCGCCGTCTCCATCACCATCACTACCACCTGAACCACCGCCACTACCACCACGACCGCCACCCTCCTCCTCCTTCCCGTTCGTCATAAGCTACCATCACCCTCACCATCACCAACCCAACTTCACCACCCCCTCGACCCGACTCCCCTCCACCGTAGCCACCATCACCTTAGCCACCTCTACCGCTGACGTCATCACCGTCGTCCCCGTCTCCACTACCCGCACCACCAGCAACCATCACCCACACCATCATCACCATCACCAACTCCATCTTCACCATCCCCAACTCCCTCATCACCACCACCCGCACCCCCACAGCCGACCACCGCCACCCTAGACCACCACCACCCTGACCACCTCACCCCGGTCGTCCCTCACCTCCGGGAACCCGCTGTAGCTGTCGCAGCTGTTGCTGCATTGACTGCTGCCCGAGCTTCAGCTGTTGTTTCTGCTGCTATGCGTGTTGTGGCCGGAGCTTCGCCCTCCCACGCCGGAGTCCGACCACCACGTGCGGCGGACACCCCCCTCCCCCCCCCCCCCCGGCACGATCGACGAGTAGGTACCTTCGTCGTATACGCATACGTGTAATAATGTATATATGTATAATAATGTATATATGTATATAATGTATATATGTATATTTATATGTATATATGTATATATGATAAGTATGTATATAGTATATTTGTATATATGTATACATATATATATATATATTAAATATATGTATTATGTATGTGTATAATTATGTATAATTAGAACGTTTATTCGGATTGATATCTGCGTAACTCATGACGTTGCGTAAGTCGTACTTGTGTACGTAATTAGAATCAGGCTCAGGAGTGTTCCCAGTACGTCAATAGAGCCAAACAGGTAGTGCAAGGCCAGCTCCACCGGTCCTAGGTATGTTCGTAGCATTTCTTGATAATTTATAGCTTATTATGTGTTATTTTAATTTCGAGGACGAAATTCTTATAAGTTGGGTAGATTGTAAACATCCTCGACCAAAAATTAGGTCTACTTAGCTTAGATAGAGAGACTAGGTTTAATTTGGATCCAATTAGAATTAGTACACAATGTTTTTTTATTTATTGTGTAATATTTATATCACTTAGTGCACCTTACCGTTGTTTCGATATTTGGAGCGCTACAACTAGCATTTGCTTTCCAAAATTTCACACTTTTCCTAGACATGCCAGCCTTCCATTCCGACCTTTGTGTAACTCATAAATACCCTCCATTGTGCTTCATTTTAGTCGCACAATATTCGTTACAAACGTTCGTTCTTAAATTCGAATAAATCCAACTTTGCATCCTTGTCCGTTCCAATCGAAATTAAAGACACAACCTCAACCCGTTGTGTCCAACCCAAATTATGACATTATTCTATTCTAAGTCTACTACGTCCATGACACTTGTGTCCTACCCAATTTTAATCCCATGTATTTTCAATTAATTAAAGAACACCATGTGCATTAATTTAATTAAATTAATGTAATGACCCAACCTAACCCAAAACTAGATCTAACTCCAACCCAAACCCACACTCACACCCTCAAGGTTCATACTAATCACCACACACCATTTTAGTCCACTACATAACACCAAATATAGTGTTTTGCCTCATCCAATCCCAAATCACATCATTTGTGCAATTTCTCAATTGTTAGGGACTTTTATGCAAATATGCAATGAGGTGCCCCCTTGCATTGGCCCCAACTCATGAAGAAACACCCCCCTCCCTTTGACCGGTTCTACATAATTTTTTCCTATTTTTTTGAGTGTGCTACACTCCAAACATCCCCCCTACACAATCCCCACCCTCCATTTCAAAACCCTTCAATATTAGCCCTCCCCTCATCATGATGAAGCTTCCCCAACTCCCCAAAAATATTACACACAGCCGGCCCTAATCCCAAGAGAGCCCCCTCTCTCTCTCCTACATATATTACACACTCCCTCTCTCTAAAATACACACACACACATCAACTACCACCTAAAAATCTAAGAAAACAAACTACATCACCACCCTCACCCAACCCGACTCCTCCCTCAGCCCACCACCGCCATCTCCGCCTCCGACCACCACCAACCCGACTCCCCCTCCGACCTTCCTCCTCCCAGGCACCCACCGCCGCCACCACCAGCTGCTGCCCCCACCGGCAGCCACCACACTTCCCCCTCGACTCCTCCTACCCCGGCCGACCCGATCCCCCCTCGACTTCCCCAGTCACCCCCACAGCCACCACAGACCACCACCACCGTCTCCACCACCGTCCTCGCCGTCTCCATCACCATCACTACCACCTGAACTACCGCCACTACCACCACGACCGCCACCCTCCTCCTCCTTCCCGTTCGTCATCAGCTACCATCACCCTCACCATCACCAACCCAACTCCACCACCCCCTCGACCCGACTCCCCTCCACCGTTTCCACCATCACCTTAGCCACCTCTACCGCCGACGTCATCACCGTCGTCCCCGTTCCCGTCTCCACCACCCGCACCACCAGCAACCATCACCCACACCATCATCACCATCACCAACTCTATCATCACCATCCCCAACTCCCTCATCACCACCACCCGCACCCCCACAGTCGACCACCGCCACCCTAGACCACCTCACCCCGGCCGTCCCCCACCTCCGGCAACCCGCTGCAGCTGCCGTTGCTGCTGCTGCATTGACTGCTGCCCGAGCTTTAGCTGCTGTTTCTGCTGCTGTGCGTGCTGTGGCCGGAGCTCGGCCCTCCCTCGCCGGAGGCCGGCCACCACGTGCAGCGGACACCCCCCCCCCCCCCCGGGCACGATCGACGAGTAGGTACCTTCGTCGTATACGCATACGTGTAATAATGTATATATGTATAATAATGTATATATGTATATAATGTATATATGTATATTTATATGTATATATGATTAGTATGTATATAGTATATTTGTATATATGTATATATATATATTAAATATATGTATATATGTATTATGTATGTGTATAATTATGTATAATTATGTATATATGTATTTATGTATTAAATGTATTATGTACATATGTAATTAGGTATATATGTATTTAGGTATTTATGTATTTTATGTATTAAATGTGTATTATGTATTTTTATGTATTAAATGCTATTATACGTATTTAAGTATTAATATTTATTATATGTATTTATGTTAATAATTTACCTTATAATAAATTATGACTATTTTAATAAGGAGCACTGTGTTGACCAAGGATTGGATACTGGTTTCGTGCACACGCGACCCTGCTAGCTGTCCAATTGTGACCCCCTTGACCCATGACTAGTCAACCCTAGCCAACGTAATTAATTAGAACATTTATTCGGATTGATATCTGCGTAACTCGTGACGTTGCGTAAGTCGTACTTGTGTACGTAATTAGCATAGTGTAATGTAGTGATTAATAATTATTGTTATTTGTTCGTAGGCATCCAAGACGATACTACCTTGGCTGTTGGTTCCGGATCATTGCTTGTGCACACCAAAGTTCCTGGCAAGTATACCTTGCCTTGTTGTACTGTTTAAATTCAGTTGTTATTAGTTGCATATTTTATTTAATATTATATAACTGGGCGCGTCCGAGAAAGACTCGGGTGCAGTCAACGAAAGCGTTGACGTTAGGACTTGTGTCTGACCTAGTGTCTAGTGGACCCACCTAAAGTTGTGGAGTTATCAATATGACTCCCCAGGCCTTGACACGTATTATTGCACGTCACAGAGTGAGTTCATGGAGGGACGCGTGCTTCATACTCGACTGGCCATCGGTGTGAGCAGCACGTGTGACGGTATTTAGCTTAGTTGTATATTTAGTGACTTGCATTATAGTATGAGATGTCCACGTCGTATTCGTGATTTGTACATTGGCATTGGGCGGAGAGGACAACTAGTAGGCGTATGGGACACCCACCTCCTTTATACAGATACCGCGCTCCGCGGAGCGATACGGACGTATATATATATTGCAGATACCTCGTTCTTCGGAACGATGGACGTACAGATACCACGCTCTTCGGAGCTGGACGTTATTATATTGCACAGTGCCCTAAGATGGGGGGCATATGTGTCATATACTAGCCAGTCACGACGATTGGTGAATTACGTCAGCATATGTCTAGCCTACACTTCCCATACGCACTAAGTTGTCCTCAAATTGCATTTTACTTAGCTGGTTAGTTCACCCTCGAGTTTTTACAGTATTTACTTTATGGCATGTATTTTTGTATCTTGTTACGTCCCTCTGAGGACAGGGTTCCCTTCCAGGTTATTTGTGCAGTTTGCAGGATACTTGATCTAGTGGAGTGTGGACATCATTGTAGGTATCTTTACATTTTCAGCTATTACAGTCATGTACTACTTTCCATTTTGATTCTGCTTTTATAGCCTAGTATTTATAGACTTATGTTGTTCTTTTGGTCTATTCGAACGGATGTATTATTGGGCTGCAGACTGATGATGTGTTTTGTTCTTTCTTGAGATTATTCACCATGGATTGAGATTTAGTTTTTAGTTGTGCATGTTAGAAATAGATTAATTATTGGATCACTGGACCATGGACAGCGTAAGTGCACTTCGTCGGGTCCATTAAATTGGAAAGCCCTACGGAGTCGTACCAGCTGGCCATTGCCACGTGTCTGGTCCCATAGATTTTAGGACTGGGACGTGACACATGCAACTTGTACTTTGATTATTAGCTCAGTGTTGAGTGATGCCTATTATATATTATTCCTGGACTACCCTGGCCTAGCCTGGATAGTATGCAATGCATGTCTCTCCGAACTTCAACTTGCATATATTAGTAACTAGGACTTGTGATAACCCTAGTTAACTAACGATATCAAGATGTAAGTTGATGATTAGCCTACGTGGATTGTATTTCTCAAAATATTGCCATAGTCTTTATTATTCCTGCTCAGCTTATTTTTTTTATTTTCCTGATTATATCTTATATAACTGGTTTTAAAATATCATAGACAATATTCACTGTCAGGTCTGCTCAGATGATTGTCCTCTCAGGTGCTGACCATACGAGCGTGAGATACGGTAGATCCTC
>JAYESA010000002.1:149637557-149770057 GCA_036927795.1 Iris macrosiphon | reverse complement strand
AAGTATCAGAAAACGAAAGTTCATGAAAGTGGAAGCATGAGTATTAGAAAATTCTAATGGTGTGTCATGGGTTGAGAAATATCAAGATGGATCATGTAAGGTATGAAGTGTATCACAGACTAGTATAACAGTCTGTAAAAGATTAAAAAGGGAGGTACGTATACATAAATCGAGATATGGAACCATATGCCGCCCATGAGAGTGAAGTGAAACATGGGTGTTATAACTAGTGTGAATAATTGTGAGTTCTAATAAGTTTGATAAGATAATCTGATAATGAAGTTAGTGTTACTATACCAAGAGTGCTAGTGTTTCTATATCGAGGATTAGTTGAGCAAGGTGCTAATAACAGTAAGTACTTCGTGTGATGATAATTAGATTGGTGTATCAATTACTATGGATAGAAAATCATTAGAAGTGATAGCGCAAGTAATCTGGGCAGTACAAATTTTAGTACACAGCTGAGGGTTGTAGACAATTGGTATATTTGTGTGCACCTTGAGTATTAGAGACTGTGAGTATTTATATATACTTGTGGATTTAAATTTATGATTTGAAGATTGGAAATAAATTTTGATTTTTAAGAATTTTGAGGAGTTGAGATTTTATGTTATTAAAATTTTTGAGGATTCAAATTTAATTCAATAAACATAGTCAAAGCTATAAAGATTTTGGAAGTGATTAAAAATTTTATTTTGATATTTGAGCATTTGACTTTTGAGGAAAGTATATGCATTTTATTTTAAATCGTTCGAGAAGTAAATTTTGATGATTTTATTTTGAGGATAAAATTTTATGATAAGATATATATATCAGTATATGAGTAGATGAAGTGCATGTGTAAGGATCTGTGGCTTGAGCATGCTTGAGATGGCACTGCAAACTGACTTGGGTGTCCATATAGAGTTGTATTAGAGGAAGCAATACTTAGTGTGTTGTGTTGCACTTGACGTGCACTTGAGTGATAAGAACTAGTATAATTAATTACAGTAGGTAAGAGAGTTAGCAGTGAGTATGCTTGTAGTAGAAACTGTGGTTCCTAAAGGGATAGAGGTATCAAACTTTGGATGCATCATTAACCCTATGGTTGTGTTAGAAGGCTATGTTTTGTTCTTTTCTTCTGTTCTTTTGTCTATTTAATTGACTAATTAATTTTTTAGTACCATAGTTTGTATCAATGATTCTCTTGCTAGAATGTAGTTAGTAGTACACCCTGACAGAGACTGCTATACCATGACAAAAGTGACCATAACCATACATATTTTTCCTAGATTATATGTTGTATGACTGTAGGTAGAAATTTCTTAGACCTTGATTGTTGGGAGTTTGATCGTAATAAAGATTAATGAAGGGGTTATGATTTAACAAAGAGAGACAATGTGCCTTAAATTTTGAGGATAAATATTTATTTAAATGAAGAGAGTTGAGAATTTAATATGGCAGAATTGACGATTCGTTAAAACATTGATTTTTATGAAAATTAAGATATGATTGGAATTGTCATTAAAATTCGAGGAAATTAAGGAGATTATTATTATATTTATTTGATTGTAAGATATAAAATTAAAAAAATTATATTTTGAAAGTTATATTTGAAGATTTGCGAGTAATATATTATTTGATTATTGTGTGGAAAAAGAATAGAAGAGTAAGATCATTAATGGATTAGTGTTGAATTCAAATTTTAGAATAAGATTTTTAAATTTTATAAATATGGATTGACTGGATTTCAATTAAAGGATTGGATAGTAAATTTTGTATTTAGTGATTTACTTAAAATTTGAGGAGTAAGATGATTAATGGATTAGTGTTTGAATTCAAACTTTTCGGATGAGATTTTAACTTTTATAAATGTGCATTGATTGGATTTATAATTAGAGGATTGGATATTAATTTTTTTAGTATTTAATTATTAACATCAAATTTTTGAGGAGATCATGATACAAATGGAATTTGATTTTTATTTCGAGGATTTTTAGGGATATGATAATTACAGAATTTTAAAAAATTTATGAAATAATAATATGGATTTACTTTATGATTATAGGTTTGATGAATCTAAATTTGATGGAGAATATATATAATGAGTAAATACAACTATTGAGGATTTTAAATTTCGAGGACAAAATTCTTTTAAGGAGGGTAGACTTGTCACCCCCACATTTCAGATTAGGGATATTTTCGTCTTTTCATAATTTAATGTGTGAAAATATTGCATGATATTTAATTACCGTAATTTTATTTGATTGTTGCACATTACCGTTGCTTCGATATTTGGAGCGCTACCCTAGCTTTTGCCTTTCAACCAAATTCCATAAACCTTGTCCTAGACGTGCCTGCCTTCTTTTCTTACCTTTGTGTAACTTATAATTATGTTCTCTTGTGCTTCATTTTAGTCGCACATTTTTTGTCGTGGACGTTATTATTTAAATCCGAATAAATTCAACTTTGTATCGTTGTGCGTTCTAATCGAAATTAAAGACACAATCTCAACCCATTTCGTGCAACCCAAATTAGGGTAATATTCTATTATAAGTCTTCTTCATTCATGACACTTGTGTCCCACTTAAATTCAGTCCCTTGTACTTCTAATTAATTTTAGAACACCTATTTCATTTATTTTAATTAAATTAAACCTTAAACCCAACCTCGTGCAATTTTCTAATTGTTGGGCACTTTTATACAAAAGTGCATTAAGGTGTCCATCCCGTTGGACACGACACGTGAATAAATCTATTTTTCCTTCATGTGTATTTTTTTCATGATTTTTGGGAGTGTGTAATTCAACATCAACCTCATTAAACCATAGTCCTCCAAACTTTGAACCAATGCATCATAGCTTTTCATTTTGAACCCATTTGAATCATGGCCCTTGAAATCATATATGAGAAGCCCAATTCCAAGAGGGGTTGACCAATCAAACCAATTCTAGGTCAAACCCACACCCTACTTGTATAAATAATCTTTTTCCCTTTTCTTTACTTTTCCTTTTCTTTTAATTCCCTTTAAACCCCAAACCCAAGCCAGCCGACATCTCTTCTTCCCTGCTTCCCTTCACCACCTCCCTCTGCAGTCTCGTCGGACCACCCGAGCCCGCCGCATTCTCCTCCATGGCCCATCTCCTCTCCGGCTTCACACGACCCCAGTCCCTGAACCGCCTGGGAACCCTCATCGTCTTTCTTGTCTTCCACAGCAGCACCACCTCTTCCCCTCTCCTCCTTCTCAACCGATCCTTCCCGCCGGAGCCATCCACGACCCCACCGGACGACCTCGACACCTCCGTTCATACCTCACCACTCGACCTTGAGACATCTCCGCCTACCCCTCTTCCTCCCCGAGTACACCACTACTTCACCGCCGGGAGGATGCCGCCTGAACGATATCTCCCCGCCGGAACGCTGCACCCCGCCGACTGCACTCGTCGACCAGATCCTCCGCCTGGACCGTAGTCCCGCCACCGTTCCTTTCTCCTCGCCATTCTTCTCCTCCCTGACTTTGTCTCCCAACCATCCATCCTCCACCCGACCAGGCACCCATTGCACTCGCCTGGACGCTGGAGTCGACCGGATCTCGCCTGAGCTCCTCCGGCAGCTTGCACAGCAACTCGACGAGCTCGCTATTAACATCACCACCTCACCTCTCATCTTCCCTCTTTCTTCACCCCGACACCTTCCCATCGACTATCTGCACCACTACCTGAGCACCTCGCCTGAGTCTTCTTCTGTCGAGCAGCCTCGCCATGACCATCCCTGTTCACCATCGTAACCACCATCGTCATCACCTCCATAATCTTCATTATCATCATCATCTCACCATCATCATCGTCGTCGTCGTAGTCATAACCATCGCCCTCATCGTCATCATCGTTGACATCGTCGTCATCAACACCATCGTCATCGTCGTCGTGCCGTGCGCAGGTTCGTACCTGTCCCCCTCCTTCATGATGTAGTATGTATGTCTATTAGTATATGTATAGTATATAATTGGTATGTATGTATATGTATACATATATATATAGTATAAATTCAATTAGTGTATTAGTATTAGTATATGTTAATATTAATGTTGGTATATATATATATATACATATATATAGTATATGTTTATTATGTATATAATTGATATATATATATATATTGTAGGTATATTGTAAGTACTAATATATATGATAGTTAAGATAATATGTATGTATGTATGTATGTATGTACATATACTAGGTGACCCGAGTGTAACCACGGATACCCCGTAGTTACATTGACCAGTGTCATACCTAGCGTAGCCCTGAGTTTAATATAATTATAATTGTGTGTTAGAGTAATGTCTGATGCAAGATTGTATTATTTAATAATGTCTATAGGATTATTGAATTGTTCAGACATGACTTCAGAATTAGGTTATTGGTATTACCAGCAGCAGGACCCCAGGCGAGTACATTCTCTGACAGTTTCCATTATATTGATTCTCTATAATTCTTGTTGTATAGAGTACATGACTCTGACACTGTTCTTTACACGAGTTGGCATTATCGAGACCTGTCATGAGGAGTCATGATTTCGAATCTATCGTGCTAGCAGGGGAAAACGGGAAAATATTAGTAGCTTATGTGATCATACCCAACTTTACATGCATCATAGCTCACCCACACCTCACGTCAGTGCAGCCTTACCATTACATGCCTCAT
The DNA here is from genome assembly GCA_036927795.1 of Iris macrosiphon. Lineage (NCBI taxonomy): Eukaryota > Viridiplantae > Streptophyta > Magnoliopsida > Asparagales > Iridaceae > Iris > Iris macrosiphon. The sequence continues at coordinate 149,765,376 of JAYESA010000002.1, read as the reverse complement.
AGCTGTTACTCGCACCATAGCTATCCGAATGGTTAGCCTGACCTTACAAGAATGATAGCTAATCATATGTAACGAGCATGATCAGTCCCAAGCCGATCACATGATATGCTGATATTTAACACACTTAGATGATTCTTGACATGTATATCTAGTATATTGATATAGCATTCCTTATGTTCTAGTCATGATTCTAGCATCCACATATATACCAGCTCATTATTCTTGCGTGTACTTGTATTTCTATTTCATTGCTAGATGTACATTGATGATGACATATGCTCCAGTATTCTATTTATTCCACTATTTCTTATTCCAGTATTTCTTATTGCCAGTATTCATATCTGTCTTGTATTTCTTTACACTGTGTTATAGTTTTTGTCAATATATATGGAACTGCTGTTAGTGCTTGTACTTCGTTTCAATCCTGACTGGATATTTTTTCTATACTGTGACATAGAGGACTTATTTTTGGCATACTTGGAGACTTGGATGTTATTGATTGCAGGTTAGATTATTTTATTGTTAGACTTGTCTTGTATTTTATATATTTTCTTTAATATCTTATCGTGCCTTAGTTTATGTGATTGAGTATTCCATATTATATTGTGATATATGTGTCTCCTTATGGAGTTGGATATTCATGTGAGATTGATTAGATAGTATCATGACCTAGACAGCGTTCTTCCGCCGATGCTGCGGCGTAGGCTGGACGTACCCACGTACTCGTGTCCCTAATTTCGGGTGTGGGTCATGACACCAGGTTCGGAGCCTATTTTATAATATGTCTATAGAGTTAATAATAGTGAGCTGACATAACGGAAAAAGCAAGTTGAGGAGCTGCAGGACAAAGGCTTTATTAGATCCAGTTCATCACCATGTGGAGCTCCGGTATTATTTGTACCGAAGAAGGATGGTACGGTACGCATGTGTATCGATTATAAAGCTCTAAACAACCTCACTATCAAGAATAAATATCGGTTACCAAGGATAGATGATCTTTTCAATCAATTGAGCAGAGCAAAGGTGTTTTCAATGATAGACTTGCGGTCAGACTATCACCAGGTGAAGGTGAAGAGAGAAGACATACTGAAGATATTTTTTCGGACCAGATATGGACAGTTTGAATTCATGGTAATGCCATTTGGTTTAACCAATGCACCAGCAATATTCACGAACTTGATGAATAAGGTGTTCCATCAATACCTTGACAAATTTGTGGTGGTGTTCATCGACGACATTCTTGTGTATTCGAAGACCCCAGAGGAGCACGAATAGCACCTGAGAATGGTCTTGGAGACTCTCAGAAAAGAGGAGCTATACGAAAAATTTTCAAAGTATGAGTTCTTCCTTGACAAGGTTGAATTCCTTAGACATATGGTAACAGGTAATAAAATTTTAGTTAACCCAAAGAAGATCGAGGCAGTGGAGTCCTGGGCTACCCCCAGTTTGGTAGCTGTGATCAGGAGCTTTCTTGGACTAGTAGGATACTATAGGAGGTTTGTACAAGACTTCTCCAAGATTGCAGAGCCATTGACTAGGCTGACCAAGAAAGATATGGAATTCATCTGGACAGAGGATTGTCAGGCCGTATTTGAGGAGCTCAAAAAGAGATTGACGACAGCTCCAGTTTTGACATTGCCATCAGGGATAGGTGGTTTCACTATCTACAGTGATGCTTCAAAAAAAGGTTTGGGTTGTGTAAACCCCCTTACCCAAAATTAGGGCTACTTGGCTTAGATAGTGAAATTAGGGCTAGTTTGAACCAATTAGAATTAGAACGCGACATTTATTTAATTGTGTAATAATTTATATCGTGTAGCACACCTTACCGTTGCTTCTATAATTGGGGACAAAATCTGGACCGTTTTGTGCAAATCGAATTTTATTAATATTCTACACTGTCCCCTCTACGCCCCTGACAATTTTGGCCGCCTGATTTAATCCCATGTACTCCTAATTAATTTCAGAACATCGTGCGCGCTTCGATTTAATTAATTAAATCCAACTTCTGCCTTTCTGCAATTTTCTAATTGTTGGGGTCTTTTATGCAAAAATGCATTGAGGTGTCTCCACCATTGGATAATTCATAAAGAAATCTATTTTTCCCTTCACGTAGATTTTTTCGTAATTTTTAGCATGTACAACGCACACATCGTCCCCACTTATTTTAAACCCCATCCTTGCATTTTAAACCATGTAATTTAAAGCCCCAACACCCTCATGTAAGCCCAAGGCCCAACCCCAAGGATAGTGACCAAGCCCACATTGTCCTAGGTCAAGTCCCCAAACCCAAATTTCATGTATTTATACAACTTTTCTCCTTTCTTTCATTAATTCACCTAAACCTAATCAAACCCAAGCATTCCTAGCCGACCTCCCTCACATTATTGTACCTCTCCTTCCTCCTCCTTTCTGGCCGTAGCTCCGACCACTGGAGCAACGTCTTTTCCCTCGTCAATGTCCCCAGTACATCTTCCCTTTCCGGCCGGATCCCGCAGCGGCCACAAACATCCTCCTCTTCCTGTTCTTCTTCTCCTTCCTCCCCTCCTCGGCGCTGGAGCTCGGAGCAACTCGCCTGAGCCCGACGAGTCAGCCGCTCTTCCCTCGTCGAGTACCTTCACTTCCTTCCTCGACCACCGCCTCATCTCCTCCGTCTACCCCTCGCCGGACTCCCAAATACCACAACCACCATCATGAACCAACACCACCACCACCATTGCCATTCTATCCCGATCATCTCCCCCTCGCCTGAACGTCGATCGAGCAGCGTCGACGTTAACAACCACCACAGCCTACTGAGCCACCGTCATTACCCCGACCTCTCCTCATCATCCCGTCGGTCTTGACCCGTCTCCCCCGATAAGCATGACCTGGCCGAGCTCCTCTCCCGGAATCCGAGCACCTCCAGCCAAGCTTCTCTCCCACGACCTGAAACTCCTCCCCGAGCCCCCTGCTGCTCACCCCTACCATCAACACCACCATACGCCACCCAGGCCGACACCACCACGAACTCCCCTACAGCTCCCCCTGGCCGGATCTCCTCTCCCCCTGGCCGGACTCCGGTCAGCAGGCCGCCATCATCATCATCGTATCAACATCACCACCACCAATATAAACACCCCCATCAACATCTCATTAGCACTCTTCATCATCATCATCACAATACCACCACCATTGTCATCACCTTCGCCATCATCATCGTCGATGTCGTCATCGGCTCGACTATCATCGTCATCGTCGGCATTATCATCCTCGTTATCATCGTCGTCTCAGCATTAATCACCATCCATATCATCCTTGTCATCACCACTATCATCGTTAACCTAATTAGCACCCTAATCACCATCATTAACATTATCATCTCGGTTCACCATCTCCACGCCATCGTCCTCGTCAACACCATCGTCCTCTTCATCATCCTCAGCATTACTCACCATTAACTCACCATCATCTCCCCACCATCGTCGTCATCGTCGTCAATCTCCCTGTCGTACCCGTGCACGTACCCCGAGGTATAAACCTGTCCCGTCTTCTCTTTGTTATGTGAGTTTGTGTGTGTGCCAGTAGGATATTAGTATTGCTTATTGGTTGTTAGTTGACACCAAGTCCTGAGTCGGTGAACCCAAATACGTGTACGTACATGTACGCGTACGGGTATATTATTCATTGATATATATATTTATATAGATATTTAGTACATGTATTCAATTTGGTACGTATATTTGGTTGTTATATATATAGAAATATATAAATATATGGTATGTACATAAATTGTAAGTAATTAAATACTATGTTAATATATTCAGACTATACGACCCTAGGACACCGTGGACTGTCCCGTACTTACCTTGACCATGTTGACTCTAAGAACTTATGAAATTCCGGCCTGGCGTACTTTAACGTACTGGCTTAGACATCTGTCAATCGACTGTCTGACTGTGTACAGTCCTTAAAGACCGACACCCGCGTAATTCAACGCATAATTTATCCGTGTTAGGTGACTAGTGCCACCCCTAGTGTACCCCTGAGTCCAGTGTAAATATTATTGTGTGTGCACTAGTGTAATGACTAATGATTTTATTGTATTATATTCATATGTATATAGGATGTTGGATCTATTCTGCACAACTTTTGGAGCAGGTTATTGGTACATCGCAGCTCTCTGGCCAGGCAAGTATACCTTGCCATTGTACTGTTATTCTTATTCCATATGTTGCACGTATCTTTATTTTCTGTCTTTAGTTCATATATTTTAATTGTTATATAAAATGCGCGCGACGGTGACGTCGCGAATATTTTATTTATGTATTGCATTGACCTTGTTCATGAGACTACCCCATTATCATGTAGCACCATTAGGTTCATTGGCCGTGACACAGTGGTTACACGAGTATGAGTCTCATATAGATCATGGACTGCGTGACAGGTCTGGCCTCCTGTACGTATGGGCCGTGCGATAGGGATAACTGCTAATAGAAACTTTGCATGCTAGTAGACCTGGCGGTTATTAGAGGTTTATCGTATCATGGAGATGACATGCTTAGAGCATCGGGTGGGGAGAACAACAAGTACCGCATTTGAGCTCCTTTACACTTTTTCTCCTGTACGCCCGGATTCTCCGCTGGAGATACGGGTCATGATGACCACTATATATTATGTACTATCAGGCGGGCCACCGGCGTTCAAAAGACGACGTGCCTTTTACGCCCCTGGATCTCCAAAAAAGAACCATGCCAAATCCCAGTTTTCAGCCAGATAGCTCACTTGTGGGGAAAGTTGTTCTTAACTGCATTCACTTTAGACGGTTAGGCGACCCATTGGATATTTATTTCAGTACTTTATTGGCATATGTTTAAGTATCTTGTTATGTCCCTCTGAGGACCTGGTCCGCTGCCAGGTGTACCTGTTCTTGAGTATTTGCAGGAGCGCAGATTCAGATGGTTATAGATGCTTCGTAGATGTCTTCTCTTTGAGCCGTGATCAATAGCCGGTATACTTATATTGGGCTTGATTGTGTTGTACTCATATTGTATTTACTTTTCCATTTGAGTTGGTAGTGGATTTGTTTCCACCCAACTATCATCCTTAAATACTTCTCATTGAGATCTAGTTTCATAGGTACTGTTTATTTATTTCTATATAATTTTGGTGGATGAGATTTAGATTATACCCCGTGACTTGTATTACATTTTATACCACTTGTGGATTTGATATTCATATTACAGCGTACGTATAGATTTGGCTTTCATATATTGGAGTTGTCATATCCATGCGGCTGGCATGCTTACGTGTCCTAGTCCTACGTATTTTTGGGACTGGGGCGTGACATGTTTTTGTGGTGGCCCATGCAGGTCGAGAGCATATTGTCTCGGTTACGTACTGTACCGAACAAGCCTGCACATAGGACTAGAGTATAGGATCTCATCCACAATTGACTATGATTCACCTTCCTCCTCTATGATCTATTCGAACAATTATATCCTGCTTGATTTCTGTACTTCCCTAATAAGTTTCTTGAGTATATATGGCCTTCTGCTAGGATATAGGAACCCCTGTTATTATGATGATAATTAGAGTAGTACCCCTATTAAGAATACAACGGGAATATAGACACACCACTAAGTTTAGACTAGCTAGTGAACCCTAGAATTCCTTATCTTTAGAATTGGTTTACCATTACCCCCTGATGTATTATAAAGACTTGAGAGTAGTATAGACACTACTAGAGTTAGTTAGAAGTTTTACCATAATGTTTGACCCTAGTATTGAGGAACCAATGGAGAACCAATATTGAACATTAGGACTGAAACTAACCCTCATAATTGGATAGTATTAGAGAACTATAAAACTTATGTCATTGTCTTGTTCTTAGTAGACAGCACCCTAGGAAGCCTAGAGGAATGTAATCAACTCTTTCCCTTGATCATACCCCGAACATGGCAACTAGCATGCCACCCCCTTAGAGAACCATGATGCTATCTAGAGCCCTCTATTTTTGATTTCATAACTTGTCCCCCTGCAACCTTAGCATTTGCTAATTGTGTGACGACTAAATTATGATTCTTCTTTCTTCATCATTTAACTCGTGCCACATAACTCGTATGATTGAAGGCCAAGTAATCTTATTCCATGTTAGGACATGTAGTTTGCTAGGGTATAGCTTGGTAATTTGAACTTTGAATTTTGTGCGTGATAGTTAGGATTTGATAGTTTGCGTAGTTCCCTTAGGTTGTGACCTAATGATTACCCCTTAGCTTTAAATCACGAAATTTGTACCCATAGCTCGATACGAGTTAAATCCATTTTCCCTTAAAGGCTAGTAACTCTTCTATCCCTACGATTGATACCTGTTCTATGAGCACTTGACCCTTACCTATATAATGCAATAGGAGAGCCTAATAAGAGTTCTATTCTATGTGCATGTGCAAGGTTATTTCTGTAGGTATCCTTAAGACAATATAATAGTAGTTAAATTATTTTAAGTTGGATAGTATACCTCACCACCTAGTATCACGTAGTCCCTGTGATCCATTGATGAAGTATAACTGAATGACATTAATTGTATGATAGCGTAAGATGATAGTGTTTATTCAAGCAATAGAATTTAGAGGTCCATGCCCCTATTTGGTCGACTAGCGACTTAGACAAGGAGGTTGTATAATAACTGTAGAGATTGTAGAGTCTTTTTATTATTGTTGCTTATGATGTTTTATTTTGTGAACTTGAATTATTTGTAACTTCTCTCATCATAATCCAGCATTATATTTTCTGTGCTACCTTGAATTATGCTGCTATTATGGCCTAGTTTTTGCAAGCTTATTCCTTATCGAGCTTGTTCATGACATATGTATTAGTGGGTCGACACACCAATACATTTTAGAATCAGTGTATTACGGTCTGATCAACCATAGTGCGCTTGATTCACCCTTCGCAATAATACTTTACGTGGATTGAAATATATAATTTACTAGTAGACACCTGTATTTGCCCTCTAGATATGACTGAGCGGATCGTATCGGTTACATAAATACGAGCATACGAATACGGATCTACCAAATAGGATTTCAGTCCACAACTGCCTTGACAATTCCCCTTGGATTCCTTGAAACGCCTTTATCCCTATACTTGCATCCTATTACTCCTCCCTTGAACTCATATTTATTGGTCTACGTCTTTCCTTATTCGAAAGGATGAAACATCTTGCTTGGTATAAGTTTGATATATAGATAGTACTAGATATTCCCCATAGGCCAATCACATTGTTTGGTGACTACCTTTTATAAGTGATTAAGGGCATATCATAGAGGATATGTTTGGTGTTAAAAGACTTTGAGGATTAAATAACATGATCAAATAAATTTGGGACATAGCCTTCTTAGGTGTATAGCCTTAGATGATAGATGGGTAAATTTTAAGTTGGGTAGAAACTACCATGTTAACTTAAGGAGAATTCTTATACTGCAATCAAGTGAGGTTAGATAGAGAAACCCTACCCTAGTTTAATTTCGAGGACAAAATTATTTTAAGTTGGATAGATTGTAAACTCTCTTACCCAAAATTAGGGCTACTTGTCTTAGATAGTGAAATTAGGGCTAGTTTGAACCAATTAGAATTAGAATGCGGCATTTATTTAATTGTGCAATAATTTATATCATGTAGCACACCTTACCGTTGCTTCTATAATTGGGGACACAATCTGGACCATTTTGTGCAAATCGAATTTTATTAATATTCTACACTGTCCCCTCTACGCCCCTGACAATTTTGGCCGCCTGATTTAATCCCATGTACTCCTAATTAATTTCAGAACATCGTGCGCGCTTCGATTTAATTTATTAAATCCAACTTCTGCCTTTGTGCAATTTTCTAATTGTTGGGGGGCTTTTATGCAAAAATGCATTGAGGTGTCTCCACCATTGGACAATTCATAAAGAAATTTATTTTTCCCTTCACGTAGATTTTTTCGTAATTTTTAGCATGTACAACGCACACATCGTCCCCACTTATTTTAAACCCCATCCTTGCATTTTAAACCATGTAATTTAAAGCCCCAACACCCTCATGTAAGCCCAAGGCCCAACCCCAAGGATAGTGACCAAGCCCACATTGTCCTAGGTCAAGTCCCCAAACCCAAATTTTATGTATTTATACAACTTTTCTCCTTTCTTTCATTAATTCACCTAAACCTAATCAAACCCAAGCATTCCTAGCCGACCTCCCTCACATTATTGTACCTCTCCTTCCTCCTCCTTTCTGGCCGTAGCTCCGACCACCGGAGCAACGTCTTTTCCCTCGTCAATGTCCCCAGTACATCTCCCCTTTCCGGCCGGATCCCGCAGCGGCCACAAACATCCTCCTCTTCCTGTTCTTCTTCTCCTTCCTCCCCTCCTCGGTGCTGGAGCCCGGAGCAACTCGCCGGAGCCCGACGAGTCAGCCGCTCTTCCCTCGTCGAGTACCTGCACTTCCTTCCTCGACCACCGCCTCATCTCCTCCGTCTACCCCTCGCCGGACTCCCAAACACCACAACCACCATCACGAACCAACACCACCACCACCACCATTGCCATTCTATCCCGATCATCTCCCCCTCGCCTGAACGTCGATCGAGCAGCGTCGACGTTAACAACCACCATAGCCTACTGAGCCACCGTCATCACCCCGACCTCTCCTCATTATCCCGTCGGTCTTGACCCGTCTCTCCCGATAAGCACGACCTGGCCGAGCTCCTCCCCCGGAATCCGAGCACCTCCAGCCAAGCTTCTCTCCCATGACCTGAAACTCCTCCCCGAGCCCCCTGCTGCTCACCCCTACCATTAACACCACCATACGCCACCCAGGCCGACACCACCACGAACTCCCCTACAGCTCCCCCTGGCCGGATCTCCTCTCCCCCTGGCCGGACTTCGGTCAGCAGGCCGCCTTCATCATCATCGTATCAACATCACCACCATCAATATAAATACCCCCATCAACATCTCATTAGCACTCTTCATCATCATCATCACAATACCACCACCATTGTCATCACCTTCGCCATCATCATCGTCGATGTCGTCATCGGCTCGACTATCATCGTCGTCGTCGGCATTATCATCCTCGTTATCATCGTCGTCTCACCATTAATCACCATCCATATCATCCTCGTCATCACCACTATCATCGTTAACCTAATTAGCACCCTAATCACCATCATTAACATCATCATCTCGGTTCACCATCGCCACGCCATCGTCCTCGTCAACACCATCGTCCTCTTCATCATCCTCAGCATTACTCACCATCAACTCACCATCATCTCCCCACCATCGTCGTCATCGTCGTCAATCTCACTATCGTACCCGTACACGTACCCTGAGGTATAAACCTGTCCCGTCTTCTCCTTGTTATGTGAGTTTGTGTGTGTGCCAGTAGGATATTAGTATTGCTTATTGGTTGTTAGTTGATACCAGGTCCTGAGTCGGTGAACCCAAATGCGTGTACGTACATGTACGCGTACGGGTATATTATTCATTGATATATATATTTATATAGATATTTAGTACATGTATTCAATTTGGTACGTATATTTGGTTGTTATATATATAGAAATATATAAATATATGGTATGTACATAAATTGTAAGTAATTAAATACTATGCTAATATATTCAGACTATACGACCCTAGGACACCGTGGGCTGTCCCGTACTTACCTTGACCATGTTGACTCTAAGAACTTATGAAATTCCGGCCTGGCGTACTTTAACGTACTGGCTTAGACATCTGTCAATCGACTGTCTGACTGTGTACAGCCCTTAAAGACCGACACCCGCGTAATTCAACGCGTAATTTATCCGTGTTAGGTGACTAGTGCCACCCCTAGTGTACCCCTGAGTCCAGTGTAAATATTATTGTGTGTGCACTAGTGTAATGACTAATGATTTTATTGTATTATATTCATATGTATATAGGATGTTGGATCTATTCTGCACGACTTTTGGAGCAGGTTATTGGTACATCGCAGCTCTCTGACCAGGCAAGTATACCTTGCCATTGTACTATTATTCTTATTCCATATGTTGCACGCATCTTTATTTTCTGTCTTTAGTTCATATATTTTAATTGTTATATAAAATGCGCACGACGGTGACGTCGCGAATGTTTTATTTATGTATTGCATTGACCTTGTTCATGAGACTACCCCATTATCATGTAGCACCATTAGGTTCATTGGCCGTGACACAGTGGTTACACGAGTATGAGTCTCATATAGATCACGGACTGCGTGACAGGTCTGGCCTCCTGTACGTATGGACCGTGCGATAGGGATAACTGCCAATAGAAACTTTGCATGCTAGTAGACCTGGCGGTTATTAGAGGTTTATCGTATCATGGACATGACATGCTTAGAGCATCGGATGAGGAGAACAACAAGTACCGCATTTGAGCTCCTTTACACTTTTTCTCCTGTACGTCCGGATTCTCCGCTGGAGATACGGGTCATGATGACCACTATATATTATGTACTATCAGGCGGGCCATCGGCGTTCAAAAGACGACGTGCCTTTTAGGCCCCTGGATCTCCAAAAGAAAACCATGCCAAATCCCAGTTTTCAGCCAGATAGCTCACTTGTGGGGAAAGTTGTTCTTAACTGCATTTACTTTAGACGGTTAGGCGACCCATTGGGTATTTATTTCAGTACTTTATTGGCATGTGTTTAAGTATCTTGTTATGTCCCTCTGAGGACCTGGTCCGCTGCCAGGTGTACCTGTTCTTGAGTATTTGCAGGAGCGCAGATTCGGATGGTTATAGATGCTTCGTAGATGTCTTCTCTTCGAGCCGTGATCAATAGCCGGTATACTTATATTGGGCTTGATTGTGTTGTACTCATATTGTATTTACTTTTCCATTTGAGTTGGTAGTGGATTTGTTTCCACCCAACTATCATCCTTAGATACTTCTCATTGAGATCTAGTTTCATAGGTACTGTTTATTTATTTCTATATAATTTTGGTGGATAAGATTTAGATTATACCCCGTGACTTGTATTACATTTTATACCACTTGTGGATTTGATATTCATATTACAGCGTACGTATGGATTTGGCTTCCATATATTGGAGTTGTCATATCCATGCGGCTGGCATGCTTACGTGTCCTAGTCCTACGTATTTTTGGGACTGGGGCGTGACAGGTTGCGTTCTTCAGCAGCATGAGAAAGTAATTGCCCATGCTTCTAGGCAATTATGCCCTCATGAAAAGAACTACATAACCCATGATTTGGAGTTGGCAGCAGTTATCTTCGCCCTGAAGCTGTGGAAACATTATATGTACGGAGAGAGTATGGAGATCTTTACGGACCACAAAAGCTTGAATACGTGTTTACGCAGAAGGAGCTGAATATGAGGCAGAGGAGGTGGTTGGAGTTGATGAAAGACTTCGATATCTCATTATAGTACCACCCAAAAAAGGCCAACGTAGTCGTCGATGCCTTGAGCAGGTATCAGATGGCTATGTACTTGACTACATATAGACATTTATTGGCCGATCTTGAGAGCTTGGGAATTGAGGTGCTAGTTCCAAGTATTGAGATTAAGATATGGGGATTGCAGATACAATCAGAGCTAATGGATAGAATTAGAGATACACAATATGATAATGAGACTCTGAGGAGTATCAGGGCACAGGTTCGGACAGGGTTGATAGATGACTTCACTATTGCTGATGATGGATCTTTACGGTATGGCACGAGGATATGTGTGTCGAGTGGAGATCTACACGAAGAGATTTTATATGAGGCACATCGCCCTCAGTACTCGATGCATCCCGGTGCCAACAAGATGTATCAAGATTTGAGGGAGCACGTATGGTGGTATGGTATAAAGCGCGAGGTAGCACGCTTTGTATCCCGATATTTAGTGTGCCAGCAGGTAAAGGCAGATCGACAGAGGCCAGGAGGATTGCTTCAACCTTTACCCATTCCAGAGTAGAAGTGGGAGCACGTAACTATTAACTTTGTTTCAGGGCTTTCACTTTCTCTAGGTGGAAAGGACGCAATTTGGGTCATCGTGGATAGATTGACCAAATCAGCCCACTTCTTACCATTCAAAGTGGGTACATCGACAAAGAGGCTAGCAGAGATGTACGTGCGACAGATTGTCAGATTATATGGGGTTCCTGTAAGCATTATCTCAGATCAGGATAGTCATTTTACTTTCCATTTCTGGAGGAGTTTACAGGCTAGCTTGGGCTCCCAGACAGACGGACAGTCTGAAAGGAATATTCAGACTCTCGAATATGCTACGCACTTGTATTTTGGATCTCGAAGGTTCTTGGGAGGATCATCTACACCTGGCCATTCAAAATTCTACATATAAAATTCAACCCCAATCCCTAGGTGTTCTTGGGCGGCCCAACTTCCTAGGTCTACATCCCCTACTTTTCTCCCCATATATATACAATTTTTTATTATTTTCATCACCACTACCAACAACCAAACCCTAACCCTAAACAAACCCTAGCAGCCATCAACCTCACCCCTTCCCGACCAACTTCGGCCATTTCTCGACCGCCTGTATCATCATCTCCCCGCCTGAACATCCGCCTCTACCGACTTCCTTCGCCCGTACGACCCGTCGACCCCATCGAGCAGAGGCCACCCCGACAGCAGCCGTTTCTGACCACCCATCACCGCCACGACCTCCCTCCACCCGACTTCGTCTACCTCATCCCCGACTTCGCAACCGATGCCTCCTTCCACCATCACCATCATCATTATCTACACCATCGCCACCATTCGATCCCGACCGCCAATACCCTACCGTCAACCTCCACCGGAGCAGCCGACCCCCCTTACCGTGGGGCACCGCCCACAGCAGCTCGCCTGAGCCTTTCTCGGATTCCACAGCAGCGACTTCCCCACGTCGGACTCCTCTAACAGCAGCGAGTCCCCCTGACCTTCACAATCCCGTCGACCGCCGCGACAGTCGACCTCTCCTCGATGACACAACAGCTCGTCGAAGCCCGAACCTTCGTCGTGACAGCAGCCCAAGTACCACCTCTAGTGGATGACTTCCCTCGACATCGACTACACCCTCGACCCCATGCACGCACAGGTTCGACTTACCTTTACTTCATAGTTGCACGTGCGTGCATATGTGAATATTAGTTAGGATTTGCATATTTCTTCATGGGAGTTTGTTATATGTGATTTCATGATGGTGAACCTAAAAACTAGTTGCGTATGCGTGTGTGTGTGTTTAATAACTAATTGATATATATATTGTGTGAAAATTGATTGCTAGTACTATGTATAGCAATATTATAGATATTGTATGTCCATAAGTGGTAATTGTAGGTATCCTTATTTATATGTATTTGCATGACCCTAGGTGTTAGTGAACTGTCTGTCTTGTGTACACTAACGTACTGGCTAGACATGTGTTAGTGCCAGTTTCTGGCATGTATGCACAATAATCAAGGACATGACACCCGTGCATTTAGACGCATACTTGACCCTGCTAGATGACCAGTATCACCCCTAGCGCAGTTCTAAGTTCAGTATAATTATGTTTGTGTTTGTGCTAGTGTAACAACTGATACTATATTATTATTATATTATGTCTATAGGACTATTGGATTATTCAGACAAGACTTCGAAAACAGGATATTGGTATTGCCAGCAGACGACCATAGGCGAGTACATTCTCTAACAGTTTTCATTATGTTGATCATCTCTATGATTCTAGTTGTATAGCGTACATGATTCTGACACTATGTATACACGGGTTAGCATCATTGAGACATGTCATGAGGAGTCGTGATTGGAATCCATCGTGCTAGCTGGGGACGGAGAAATATTAGTAGATTATGTGATCATACCCCACTCTACATGCATCATATCTCACCCCACACCTCACGTCGAGTGCAGACTGACCATTACATGCCTCATAGCCTATTATGTATGATTAGCCTGACTATTGCTCGCATCATAGCTAACTGGATGGTTAGCCTGACCTTACATGAATCATAGCTAATCATATATAACAAGCCTGATCTGTCCCAAGCCAATCACATGATAGACTGATGTTTCACACACTTAGCTAGATATTCTATTCACGTATTTCCAGTTTATTGTTCTAGCATGCACTTGTATTTCTGTTCATTTCTAGTTATACCATTGATGATGATATGTTCTCCAGCATTTCCTTATTTCCAGTATTTTATTATTTTCAGTATTCTTATTTCCAATATTATATCCATCTTGTATTTCTTTACACTGTGTTATAGTTTATCTCTATTTGAGTCATTGTGCTTGACTTATGTCAGTACTTATTATCTTTTATTGTGCCATTTATTTCTTATAGTTATTATGATTGAGTATACATTATGAGCTGTTGAGAGATGTTTATTTGCTTGTCCTCCTTATGGAGTTGATATCATTGACAGGTTGTGAGTTATGTTTAGTATTATTGAGACCTAGACAGCGTTCTACCGCTGATGCTGCAGCATAGGCTGGACGTACCCACGACTCATGCCTAAATTTCGGGTGTGGGTCGTGACTGGATCGTGCACATATTCAAGGCACCCCTCAAACACATGCATTTCAACAAACTTAGCGATAGCAAAGTCTTTGTAGTCGAGTTCAACATATCACTGAGTCTTGGATCATGCACATATTCAAGGCGTCCCTCAAACATATACATTTTAACCAAACTTAGCAATAGCGAAGTCGGATAAGCTACTCTGAAAGTCTCAAGGATTCTCATCTTATGAATCACAATGATAACTCGAGTAGGGTTAATGAAAATCTAAGTTATTCCCAATCAAACTTAAACCAAGAATTGTACTATCATCAAGCACGATCCATCCGATCTACCAACTATCATCCAAGTCCTGCCATCCAGTCCGTTCATGTTAAACATCAACTTCTAGCACACATTCACCGTTCCAAGTCTAACTCTAAGTTATTACTACCCCAGTTCTATGGCTTATCCAAGCAATAATCTAAAGTCGGTCATACAAGATCTTCACTCGGCATAGGGTCGTCTGCCTAACCGCTAGGTCGACTCACAAGTTCATAGGTACATATCCACGTTCACGATTCTCATTGTGCA
Source organism: Iris macrosiphon (assembly GCA_036927795.1). Classification (NCBI taxonomy): domain Eukaryota; kingdom Viridiplantae; phylum Streptophyta; class Magnoliopsida; order Asparagales; family Iridaceae; genus Iris; species Iris macrosiphon. The sequence goes on along the minus strand of JAYESA010000002.1, from coordinate 149,750,281 downwards.
AATTTGTTGTACGATTTTTGCTCCAGTTCCTAAGGTCAAACCATTGTTTGTTCGTACGAGTTATTTTACCTAAGCTTATTTTACTCAGATTTCTAAACATCGAGCACAAATTATCCTACATGTATCAATACGTTCGTTGCAAAGGGTCTGAGACTGTTTCAACAAGGTTATCCTACGGTAAGTTTGTCCCACCGAGTCCATGATATGGCCATGCCGCATATCAAATCTAGCAATTCGCATACTCTATCTCCTCAATTGTAAGTGATAGAGTCCACATATCCATTCATAAGCCTAGTTCACCAAGTCATGATATCATTTCTATTCTTTGATCTCAATCATAAATCTAAGTCGTCCAACACAATCCATATAATCATTCATAAAACCATCAAGCGAGTATTACTACCCGTTCTAGACAAACTCATCCTTGATACACTTTGATTCACTTGATTTTTAAACTTGCCTTTATCGAGTCGAGCCATAAGTCAAATGATCCTTCAATTGTCATGCACCGAACGCAAGTCCGATCATCCCCACTGGACGTGAATCATCCTGCCAGTGCTCCCGCGGACGATCGCCCTAATTTGGGAATAATGTATATACGAGCCTAGAGTTGCGCTCGTATAAGACAAGAACGTCAATATTATGGTTATCATCGAAGCGACCAAGACACCTTATTATTTTATCCAAGTTATACACTAATCCACCAAGTCATGTTCACCTAATTATCGTGCATGTTGTGATCATAATCCGTCTAGCCAATTTTTCTAACTTCAATGTTACCGTTCGATCAATCCGTAGTCTGCCTCTAGCATTTCTCAAAACATTTAAGTTTAATATCTCTAGCCAAGTCTATTTGCCTTCGATATGTTCAATTTTATCGAGTTCATCTGAATAATCATTGGACATATTTTTGAGAGTTCGATTATCCCCGCTGAACGCAAAATCACCACGCTAGTACTCCCACGGGATAATCGTTCTCTTCTGGGCATGATGTCGAGTGTTATCTTTTTGAACTAGATTCAGGATCACTCGTCCAAGATTAAGTCCATTATCGCTTACCTTAATCATTGAACCACAAATTCTCTAACTCGTATCTATCCGTGCTATCTTCTAACTCTCAATATCGTAGCAAGTCTTCCAAATTCGAAACCGTAATATCCATACTTAAGTTAACTTCCATCGAGCGATATCCTATTTAATCCAACTTTCCATGCGTGTTATTTTTCATCACGCTAACTTTGATTGTATCTTAGGTTATTCTATCTCAAACTCAAGTTTCAATCCGTTTGATTCAATTCAAAATTGCTTGTATGATTCACTATGTTTCCTCGACCAAGTCATTAGTTCCATTACTCTGAATCCCTTTTCATTATTAGCCATATCACTTGCTTAACACATTCTCAATCGTTTGAACCCATCTCATACGATACCTTCAAATTTGCTACTAGCTATGATTTACTTATACTAAGGCTTCGCACTATCACGTCGTTTGTTGCTATACTCGTTCGCTATCCCGAAATCCTCGATTTGCTCGAACATTTATAAGACCATCAATACACCATTAAGGGTTTGAGCCATCCAAATAAATCCTTAATCACGATCGCTTCGCTTGCATATACATCCCATCCATTCCATAAAATTCCTGCGCAATCCCTTCATATCGCCTTAATAATCTTAGCCCCGTATATCCTCAATCGATAGTCATCCATGCAACTATATATTTGATTTGTAGCTCATTGTTACAAATAACCGTCCGAACTATATCTAGAAACCCAGGCATGATCTACCATATTCGCCTAAGCGATAGTCTGATAACGTCTATATCTATTGCCATTCGAACTATGACTTATCCTTATCCGAACGATATTCTAGTCTCTCATAATAACTTTCTAGCATCAAGGTAAGGTAATCTGGTTCGTACTTAACTTGCCAATTCTAGCACGAGACGAATCCCATAAAGTCTGACACAGGTTGGCACAAAGGCCCTCTCATCAATATCTCGTTCAAGCAATCATAACATCAATCAATCAATCATAGCATTACTTTTGAAAATATTTAGACTCATTTTATGGAACATCCCACGGAACAACTAGAGAGAGAGCATATGAACATAACCAACGAACGATCTTTCAAAACTAAGAGAATCGATATGAAGTCCAAGGATGTAAAGTCGTGCTCAGATACCAATATGTCATGCCCCAATCTCCCACAAGATCGGCTCTTGTCCTTTGTTTGGCATATTTTAAGAAGTACCAATAAATGCTGGTCTCCCTTGATAAGGCTATAAACTAACTGTAGCATTCACCTGAATATGGAATTCCCGAACATAAATTATAATTACACTTTTAATCATAAAATCCTGATTATAGAAATCTGACATGTACTGATACTCCTGATAGTGGCTCGATGAAGCGCACTCCTGACATGCTAAATTTCTAGAATGGAATTACTTGAACTGTTAAGATAACTATCCGTGGTTGATTGCTTATCCATGTCCTGGATATACTTGTCAAGCTCCTGTACAGTCTTGCATCATGTCTACGAAAAATTCTTGAGCACCACGGTTAGGAATTCTTGATAACTTGTCCAGGCTAATAACTAGAATAATAATCTAGAAAGCATCTAGAGAGATTTTCTAGCTACATGTAATTCCGGTATCCCAGCGACATATGATGGATTTGGAGCTCTCCGTCGTGAGGGACACACTTTCAGCACGTCGTCGAGTGTTGCATTACCAGTAAAATAATTATATCTGATAAATCTATATTATGTACCTGTTCGTTTGGATAACCTGAATAGTTTGCAAGGCAAGTAGCTGTATGGAATCTCAACTTGCATGTGCTAATAATTATGGGTGTGATAACCCTAGTTAGCTAATAGTAGCAAGCCGTAGGACATGATTGACCATGATTGCTTGGTTTTTTAGTCTAGTCCTGTCTTGCTTCATCTAGTTACTGATCCAGAACTGTAACTTGAGCACTGTTTTCCGAACACTGATTCCCGAATACTTCTCCAGAACTGGTTTAACTGTTAAATTACCTGTTGCACTTAATTACTAATTTTCTTATGCTATTTCTTAATTATTTGTCTGTATGCTGGTTTTAGTTCCTAAGTTGGCTTCCTTGTGGTACTTTGCTATTTTGGTGTCTGATCCCACTGGTTTTGTATGGCTAAATTTTGGAGCATAATCGTAGTATCTCCCGTACTTCCCTCCTCAAGATGGTGAACACCCGGAGCACCAGATGAGTTGAGTGGGTTTCTTTTATATCGCCAATGTTATTGTACATTAATCTTTTGAGGCATTTAGCTACCGAGAACTTGTTTAGCTCATGTTTTTGGTCCTTGACATCTAGCCTACTGGTCAGGACATGGTTAACATATTTTAGACTACGGCTAGAATTAATCATGTATGACTCTTAATCTTGTTAGTTCTCCTATTTTGTACAACTAGCTTCATGATCATCTATATATGTATAGTTCAGGATACCTTGCTATTATATGTATGATGATGATAAATCTTGTAACATGTTGCTTGCCTGTGATTGAGACACCTACGATTGCTTGACCCAGGGATGACTGTTGGAGTGTAGAGTAAACCCTCATATGTCTAGATAGTCGTGACCATATCTCGGGGTATGGAGTACTCTGGAGTATGTAGCTGACTTTTTCTGCCCGTGCTCTCCAAAATTCTGGTTCTGGAATGTGACAGAGATTGTTGGTGTTTTTGTCTTTGGACTAGTGAAAGATATTCCTACATTGGCTACACCACCAAGTGGGCATCTCAATATAATAAATTGTATGTGTGGAGGTGTGCATATATGGTGTGGTGGGGCACATGTGGGTGCCATGTGAGGGTTTTTTCTAGGAAGAAAAAAGAATAACTCCTCCAAGAAAGCATTTATGCTTTTTATCACTCTTTTGGGGAAAAAATGTTAGCAGTTATGTTCTAATGGTGCTTGGCGACTCGAACTCGGGCTATGCAGGTTGCATGTGTAGTTGCTGCTTATACGCGATATATACGGTTAGGTATTGTTATACACATATACGTGCATACACGATATATACGGCCATGCACAACTGCATGTCGGCGAGCCTATGCACATGTGTTGTTGTGTTGTTGTGTTGTTGTGTGTATGTGCGGGCTACGTTGATTGCACGTGACTCCGTTGATGGCAAAATTTGGAATATCAATTCTTTATTTTTGGGAGTTAGTATTTTAGTCCAACATCAGCTAGGAATAGAGATGGGTTTCCATCCTTCTCTATAAATAGAGTCAGCAGGCCTACTTTTGGAGAGGCACCAAAAATAATATAAGAGGAGTCCATAGAGTCTGTTCGAGTCATACTCAGAGGTGACTACGAGCGTTCCATAAGTTCTATTGCAAACTTGCTGGCTCCTGGGAGAAGATCGTCGATAGAGGGTGATTCTTGCTTTGAGCAAAGGTGGTCTTCTATCACGCCCTAGTCCCAAAATATACGGGACCAGGCCACGTGGCAATAGCCAGCTGTCACGTCTCCGAGGATATCCTAATTTAATGGATCCAAACGAAGAGTGCTACGCTGTCCTAAAATACTAACATGTCCAATATCAATCAATAACAGGTAATATAATCTTATCCACAATATAAACAGCAAGAAAGTACTAAAATAAATACTGGAAGATAAACGCCAGTCTCAAAATATCATAGTACAACCAAGAATGTCTGGTGGGGACAAACCCACTACTATGACAAAATAAAAGTACTGAATGACAGATAAAAGAGTAATGACTAGGGCATCAGCTGACTAGATAATGATGCACCCAATCCTAGGCAGAAGGCCTACCAACTGATCATGGAAACTCTGACGGTTGCACCTCTAGCTCCTTTGTTGTAGCCTGCCTAGTCTCCTGTCCTGGGCCATACACTGTAGGGTAATATGCCTCGCCCAAATCTGGAAAAGTACCAGGTTCTCAGAGGGACGTAACAAGATACATAGAAGCGTGCCATATATATACATACTGAATAAAATAAATAAAGGGGTGTGCTAACTATCTAAGTGAATGCAATATGAGGACAACATTGGTACATATGGGTAGGCGTAGGCATAACGCCCATACCGCTCCGAAGAACGAGAAATCTGCATAGTATAACATCCATACCACTCCGAAGAACAGGGAATCTGAATAATATAACGTCCATACCGCTCCGAAGAACGGGAAATCTGTATAGTATAACGACCATACCATTTCGAAGAACGGGGAATCTGCATAAAGGGAGTAATTGGATCCGTGGCACCTCTGGATAATACGGATTCAAATGTGTGTATCCCATATGCCTACTAGTTGTCTTCCCCGCCCAATATAGATATACAAGTCGAATACTCGACGTGCATACCACGTATCTATATGCCAAGTCTCTACAAATGAAGTAATCCTGAATTACGTACTAACCGTGATGCATGTCACACGCACCGATAGCTAGTCGAGTACGCGGACCAGTATCCCAATATGAATTTGTCACCGTGAAACGTGTAAGAGTGTCAGGTCTTGGAAGATACCAGAGTATCCTCCCAATGGGGTGAGTCTGCTAGCAACTAGGTCAAGTACACTACTCATCGATGCATCCGTCGACTACACCAGAGTCAATCTCGGACGCGCACAGTCATATGAAATAAAGCAACAAGATATCATACAACATATGCATAATTTAAATTAGACAGTAAATATGGCAAGGTATCTTACCTGGGTCCTCAAGCTGTGAATGCCAATAACCTGCTCCTGTAGTGTCTCCTGGCTGGTCCAGTGACCCTAAACATACAATATAATATAGCAATCTAGCATCAGACTCTAAAGCAATACATCCATAAACTATGACACTGCCCTTAGGTACTGACGCAAGGTCACAGCTAGTCGACTACAGGGTCACGTGCGCACGTAGCTAAGGTCCACACGTGTCTTGTCCTCAGTTACCGTGTACCTCACGACAATAATTATCAAAGTTATGGGTTACGAAACTATTTATGTTTAGTACGAATACATGTCCTGATTTCCCATGCTAAATGTACTTGGTTAATGTCTAATCTAATTTACATATCTATTAACGTATTTATTCTTAATAAAAGTTCATGTGATTAGGGTAATTATTAATGTATTTATTATTATCTAATCTAATTAACATACATGCATACACATCTATATGGGTTAATGTTATTTAGCTTGTGTCGACACATGACACGATGATACGATGACATATAACACAACGATACAAGGGAAGAAGAGAATTAGAGGACGAATACCTAGTTGGCTGAACGAAGGGGGGTCTGCTCGTCGACGTGCACGCTCGTCGGCGGTCGGCGGAGCTCCGGCGTCGAGCAGCAGATCACGGCAGCAGTGGCAGTAACTGCAGCATTTGCAACAGCGGCAAAAGCGGCAGCAACGGCCTGGCAGCGACAGCAGCGGCCTGGCAGCGGCGGTCAAGACGTGGGGAAGGTGGTCCGGTGGCTAGGGGTGGCGGGCTGGGGGGGTAGCACTCCAAACATTGAAGCAACGGTAAGGTGTATTAAGTCACATAATTGTTGCATATTAATTCTAATTGTATCCAAATTAATCCTAGTCTCTCAATTTAAATTAAATAATCCTAAATTTGGTTGAGGGGTTTTACAGTCTACCCTCTTTAGAGTATTTTGTCCTCAAAATTAAAACATACGTATGGTAAGAACTACTGACTGAAATTAAAATGCTATCACATACCTAGGTCTTCGAAGAGATGAGGATATCACTGTCGAATATCCTCCTCACATTCCCAGGTTGACTCACCTGGTGCATGATGCCTCCATGCGACACAGACTAGGGGGATAGTCTGACCTCGCAATACCTTCTCACTTATGTCTATAATCTCTACAGGCTCCTCTTGGTATGATAAACTTGGGCCGACTGTGATCTATGAATGGTCAAGCACATGACTCGGATCTGGCATATACCTCCTTAGCTGAGATACATGGAAGATGTCATGCACTCCTTCCAAAGTCTGTGGTAAGGCTAACCTGTAAGCAACCTCTCCGATGCGTTCTAACACATTGAATGGTCCGATGTACCTCAGACTCAGCTTTCCTCTGCCTCCGAATCTGATAATCCCTCGAGTAGGTGAGATATTTAGAAATACATGATCTCCAACCTGGAACTCTAAGGGTCATCGGTGTGCATTTGCCCAATGCTTCTGTCTATCCTGTGCTACTCGCAGGTGCCCTTGGATCTTCTTTACCTTCTCCACTGTACGAACAACCAACTCTGGCCCTAGAATCTGCCTCTTACCTATATCGCTCCAACATACTGGGGAACGACATTTTCTTCCATACAATGCTTCATAGGGAGCCATCTGGATGCTCGCTTGATAGCTGTTGTTGTAGAAAATTCAACCAAATACAAATGGTCCCTCCATGATTCTCCGAAATCAAGCATGCATGCTCTTAACATGTCCTCCAATGTCTGAATGGTGCGCTCGGACTGGCCATCTGTCTACGGATGATACGATGTGCTAAACTTTAGACGGGTACCGAGACTCTCTTGCATACTCCACCAAAAGTAAGATATAAACCTCGTATCCCTGTCAGACAGGATACTAACTGGCACTCTATGCAGTTACACAATCTTTCTCATGTACATATCTGCTAAGACCTCTGTAGATTGCCCAATTCTGAAGGGTAAAAATTGTACAGACTTGGTAAGTCTATCTATGATTATCCATACTGTATTGCGACCACTAGGACTCCTCGAAAAGCCCGTAACAAAGTCCATTATGATATGCTCCCATTTCTACTCCGGTATCGGGAGTAGTTGAAGTAAACCTGCAGACCTCTGATGCTCATCCTTGACTTGCTGACACACCAGGCACCTCGCCACAAAGTGGGCTATCTCTCTTTTCATTCCATGCCACCAGTAGTACTGCCTTAAGTCTCTGTACATTTTTGTGCCTCCTGGGTGAATAGAGTAGGTTGAACTATGTGCCTCTGACATTAGCTCCTGTCAAAGTTCTCTGTTTTGAACATAGAGACGATCTCCACATCTTAAAGTTTTGTCTTTATGTATATGCAATCATGTCTGTATTCCGGCCTCTGTCTTCTGTCGAAGCCTCTAGAATCTAGCATATGTCGGTAAAGCAGCCTTGATCCTCTCCACTAGTGTCGATTTCAACTGAAAACTCGACAACTGTCTGTCTACTCCGGGCATAACGACCTCTATACCCATCTGCTTTAGATCTCTCAACAGATGTTGTTGGGTAGTCAAGAAGAATGCCATGGGTCTTCTGCTCAACGCGTCAGCTACTATATTGGCCTTTCCAGGGTGGTACTGTAACTCGATCTCAAAGACTGTCATCAACTCGAGCCAACGTCTCTGTCTTTGGTTAAGGTCCTTCTGGGTGTAGACGTACTTCAGGCTCTTGTGATCAGTGAATATCTCCACTCTTTCTTCGTATAGGTAGTGCCTCTAAAGCTTCAAAGCAAAGATCACTGCGGCAAGCTCCAAGTCATGAGTGGGATAGTTCTTCTCATGGGTCCTTAACTGTCTAGAGGCATAGGCCACAACCTTTCAATGCTGCATCAAGACATATCCTAATCCTTTCCCGGATGCATTGTTATAGATCACGAATCCTCCGAGTCCAGACGGTATGGTCAAGATAGGTACCGTAGTCAAACGCTTCTTCAGCTCATCCAATGTTGTCTGACACTCCTCTGTCCAGGTAAACTTCTGCTCCTTACGGTTCAAGCGGGTCATTGGTTCTGTGATCTTTGCGAAGTTCTCCACGAACCTCCGGTAATATCCAGCAAATCCTAGGAAGGTCCTCACCTCTGAGACATTGGTAGGGGTTGGCCATGTCTCTACTGATGAAATCTTCGTCGGATCTACTGAAATACCATCTCCTGAGATAACATGTCCAAGAAAAGTGACACGGTCTAGGAGAAACTCACACTTGCTCAGCTTGGCCTAAAGCCTCTCTCTCCTCAGCATCTCTAACACTAGTCTCAAGTGATCTTCGTGCTCCTCGTGGCTCTTCGAATACATCAAGATATCGTCGATGAAGACTACCATGAACCGGTCTAGGTATTGGTGGAAGACTCTGTTCATCAAGTTCATAAATACAACAGGTGCATTCGTCAGTCCAAAAGGCATCACTAAGAACTCGTAGTGACCATAATGAGTCCTGAATGCTGTCTTTTGAATGTCTTCTCTTCGCACCTTTACTTGAAGATAATCCGATCTCAAGTCGATCTTTGTGAACACCATTACCCCTATCAGCTGGTCGAACAAATCATCAATCCGTGGTAGGAGTTACTTGTTCTTAATAGTCAAAGCATTAAGGGCTCTGTAATTAATGTACATACATACTGTCCCATCCTTCTTAGGTACAAACAACACTGGTGCTCCCCAGGGTGATGCACTAGGACGGATAAATCCCTTATTTTGTAACTCCTTTAATTGTAGCTTCAGCTCATCTAGTTCCTTCTTCGCTAATCGGTATATATTAGAAGATATCGACGCTGCTCTGGGTACTAGCTCAATAGTGAACTCCACGTCTCTATCTGGCGGTAAGCCTGGCAATTCCTTCGGGAAAATATCTTCGAATTCTACAACTATCGGTGGGGGTACCATCTCCATAGCCATGTAAACTCCAGCTGTCTGTCCTACTCCTTGCTCGATGGTCCCTCGCATGTACTCGAACTCTGGTTGATCTGGCGGTCTAAAAGTGACGCTACCCTTCCGGCAGTCCAGTATGGCATTATACTGGCTTAACCAGTCCATGCTTAGCACAATATCAAAGTATGGCATGGGTAATACCAAGAATCATGCCCTCATCTCTCTACCACATACGACTACCGAACACGTTTTAATAGTGCTGGTAACCGGCACGATGCCTCCTCCGGTAAGAATCTTCCAACTCTTAGGTAAGGGGGAAGTAGCTACTCTATGCATTGCTACAAATCTACTAGATATGAACGATAGTGTAGCACCAGAATCAAATAATGCAGTCACAGGTAATAATACAACTAAAATGGTACCTGTGATAGCTTCCCCTTATGTTTCCTCCTCAGTAGCTGCTAGTGCAAAGGCCTGTCCGTGCCTCTATCCTCCGGCCTGCTGTCTGGCTCGGTCAAACTGTGCCTGCTGTGGGGCCAAGGGTGGTCCCCTCTAAAATCCTTCGGGTGCTGGTGGACGTTGGCCTCCTAGTGGGAGTAGTATCCTTGGGACTGGTGCTGCTGGCCTCTGTCCTATCTGCGGTGCTACATCTCTGTGCTGTGGGAAGTCTCGGGCGTGGTACTGGCTCACTCCATAAATCATGCATATCCCCAGTCTCTTTCGGTAGTCCTTTTGTAAATGTCCTCTCTTACCACAGTAGTTGCAAATCGGAGGCTCATTTTGCTGGTATGGTGTTGTTCTCTGCTGTGTCTGCGCTTCGGGACGACGGATCGGTCCTCCTACTCCGGGTTGGGCTCTGGCTGGTGTGGTGGTGCTGGAACATCTTGCTCCTCTGTCGATGGCCTTCTGGATCCTCGCCTCTGCAAGTACCTCCTCATAAGAAATCCTCGCATGTGTGGTGGTATACCTCTGTAGCTCGAAAGTGAGGCCGTGATGGAATCTCTGGGCCTTCTCTTGATCATTGGGTATCAGGACGGCACCAAATCTGCTAAGACGGCTAAACTCCGCATTATATGCGTCAACAATCATATTTTCTTGTTCTAGATGTAGGAACTGGGAGTACAGGATATTTCAGAATGTAGCCAGGAAATACTTCGTATTGAAGTATTCTAAGAACTGTTCCCAAGTCTGGTTCTTGCCTACACCGCACTCAATAGAATCCCACCAGTAATGGGTGTTGCATTTCAGTTGGGCCCTCACTGCGGTCATCCAAAGGTCTGGATGCAGTTGTGAAGCCTCTAGTAGCATCTCCGTATTGGTGACCTAATCGAAGATCTCCTCTATGGTTGGTCTCATTGCCCGAGAAAGTATTCGATCCTATCTGTCGGAACCATCATACAGTACCACCTGTCTGAGCTGGTAGAGGTGCTGGTACTGGTGCTGTGACAGGTGTCCTCTCTAGTACTGCCATCAAACTCTGTCTCAACGTCTCGATCTGATGCCACTGTGCTTGCATTATTTTCTGAAAGAACTGAAACAACTATGGTTATCCATCTGATTGTGGTATCTAAGGTGGATAAGGTGGAGGTGGTGGTAATGGAACCTCTGGCTGTGTGGTAGGTGTCTCCTCCGATATCAGCCTCTCGGTTTGCGGCACTGGCGTAGCCCCTAAAGTCTGGCCCTCAAAATGTTGCGTGGGGATCATCTGGGAAGTCTGTCCCTCGTGCTGCTGTGTAGGATCACCCTGAGAAATCTTGCACCAATGTATCAGCGGGGCCTGCAATGGTGGTTGCCCTCCAGGTAGTCCCTGGGGTACCTCCTCTCTTTGGGTGGTATCGGTTGGTACCACGGCACTGGGTGCTCCTCGTCCACTGCGCAAGTTCATCTTACTTCAAGATATAGGACTTCATTAAAAAAGAGTATGGAATCAAGCAAACAGGATACAGATATTTAGAAGCAATACAAAGGAAGTTCAAAAGACATAATCAAAGTGGATGAGACCTAGTAGTTTCTATCCTATTACAAGAATCACTGGGCATGTTACCATACCACAAGCGATAAAGTAGACCTGTATGGGCCACCACTAAAACGTCATACCCCAGTCCCAAAATACACGGGACCAGGCCACATGGCAATAGCCAGCTATCACGTCTCTGAGGATATCCTAATTTAATGGATCCTAACGAAGAGTGCTACGCTGTCCTAAAATACTAACATATCCAATATTAATCAACAATAGGTAATCTAATCTCATCTACAATATAAACAGCAAAAAAGTACTAAAATAAATACAGAAAGATAAATGCCAGTCTCAAAATATCATAGTACAACAAAGAATGTCTGGTGGGGACAAACCCACTACTATGACAAAATAAAAGTATTGAATGACAGATAAAAGAGTAATGACTAGGGCATCGGCTGACTAGATAATGATGCACCCAATCCTAGGCAGAAGGTCTACCAACTGATCACGAAAACTCTGACGGTAGCACCTCTAGCTCCTCCGCTGTAGCGTACCTAGTCTCTTGTCCTGGGCCGTACATTATGGGATAAAATATCTCGTCCAAATCTGGAAAGGTACCAGGTCCTCAGAGGGATGTAACAAGATACATAGAAGCATGCCATATATATAAATACTGAATAAAATAAATAAAGGGGTGTGCTAACCATCTAAGTGAATGCAATATGAGGACAACATTGGTACGTATGGGTAGGCGTAGGCATAACGTCCATACCGCTCCGAAGAACGGGGAATCTATATAGTATAACGTCTATACCGCTCCGAAGAACGGGGAATTTGAATAATATAACATCCATACCGCTCCGAAGAACGGGGAATCTGCATAGTATAACGTCCATACCGCTCCGAAGAACGGGAAATCTGCATAAAGGGAGTTATTGGATCCGTGGCTCCTCTGGATACTACGGATTCCAATGTGAGTATCCCATATGCCTATTAGTTATCCTCCTCGCCCAATGTAGATATACAAGTCGAATACTCGACGTGCATACCACGTATCTATATGCCAAGTCTCTACAAATAAAGTAATCCTGAATTACATACTAACCATGATGCATGTCACACATACCGATAGCTAGTCGAGTACGCGGACCCGTATCCCAATATGAATTTGTCACCGTGAAATGTGTAAGAGTGTCAGGTCTTGGAAGATACCAGAGTATCCTCCCAATGGGGTGAGTCTGCTAGCAACTAGGTTAAGTACACTACTCATCGACGCATCCGTCGACTACACCCGAGTCAATCTCGGACGCGCACAGTCATATAAAATAAAGTAACAAGATATCATACAACATATGCATAATTTAAATTAGACAGTAAATATGGCAAGGTATCTTTCCTGGGTCCTCAAGCTGTGAATGCCAATAGCCTGCTCCTGCAGTGTCTCCTGGCTGGTCCAGTGACCCTAAACATACAATATAATATAGCAATCTAGCATCAGACTCTAAAGCAATACATACACAAACTACGATGTTGCTCTTAAGTACTGATGCAAGGTCACGGCTAGTCGACTACAGGGTCACGTGCGCATGTAGTTAAGGTGCACACGAGTCTTGTCCTCAGTTACCGTGTACCTCATAATAATAATTATCAAAGTTATGGGTTACGAAACTATTTATGTTTAATACGAATACATGTCCTGATTTCCCATGCTAAATGTACTTGGTTAATGTCTAATCTAATTAACATATTTATTAATATATTTATTAACGTATTTATTCTTAATAATAGGTCATGTGATTAGGGTAATTATTAATGTATTTATTATTATCTAATCTAATTAACATACATGCATACACATCTATATGGGTTAATATTATTTAGTTTGTGTCGACACACGATACGACGACACGATGATACGACGACATATAACACGACAATACAAGGGAAGAAGAGAACTAGAGGATGAGTACCTAGTTGGCTGAACGAGGGAGGGTCTGATCGTCGACGTACACGCTCACCGGCGGTCGATGGAGCTCCAGCGTCGAGCAGCAGATCACAGCAGCGGCAATAACTACAGCAGTTGCAGTTGCAGTAGCGGCAGCGGCGGCATGGCACCGATGACAGCGGCCTGGAATGGCGGTCAGAACATGGGGAGGGTGGTCCGGTGGCTAGGGGGTGGCGGCCTGAGGTGGTGGTGGTGTTGGGAAGTCGAGGGAAGGGGTGAAGGTGGTGCACAGGTTGAAGATGGGGACCTTGATGATGGTGAAGGGGATGGTGGCTAGGCGGTGGTGCAGGCGGCTTGGGAGGGAGGTCCGGCGACAGCGGCTTGAGGTGGTGATGGTTGAAGGTGGTGGTAATATTGGGGAAGTCGGGGATGGGATGAAGGTGGTGCACGGCTAGGGTTCGGCTAGGTGTGGAGGTGGTGGTAGGGTTTATGAATCTAGGGTTTTCAATAGGGAAAGATGTATACTTATATAGGAGGGGGATTATGGGCTGACCTCAGGACTTAGGCCAGCCAGGGCTCTTTAGGGTAGGGACTGGTCCACATGAAAGGGTATACATGGGCTTGGTTAGGTCTTGTTTGGATGAGTTTGGCCTCTAATTTAATTAAATTACAAACCCATGCACACGGCGTTCTTTTGTTAATTGAAAACACAAGGAATTTAATTTGGGTGGAACACAAGAGTCATGGGCGTAGCAGGCTCAGAATAGGTTAATACCCTAATTTGGGTTATATGGAATATGTTGAGGTTGTGTCTCCAAATTCAAATAGAAATGGGCAATTATAAGAAATTGGGTTTAATAGAATAATACATGAATGTTTGTGACGAATATTATGCAGCTAAAATGAAGCGAAATATTGAGTATCTAAAAGTTACACAAGGGTCAGATGGGTAGTTTGGCATGCCTAGGAAATATGTATGAACTTTGTTTGAAGGTAACTACTAATGTAACGCTCCAAACATCGAAGCAATGGTAAGGTGTATTAAGTCACATAATTATTGCACATTAATTCTAATTGTATCCAAATTAATCCTAGTCTCTCAATTTAAATTAAATAATCCTAAATTTGGTCGAGGGGGTTTACATCTTCACCATCCCAGCAAGAATAATTTTTATTCTTCCTCTTCTTCTCTCTTCTTCTTGTTATAACTCGTTCTGTCTAAATTGCAACTTTGCATGCAAGAAAGAAGGAAGTTTAATTCTTATTATTGTAATCTTGTAAGCAAGTTGTAATCAAAGATAAAGATCTATAGTTGTTCCTCGAGAATATTCAGGGAACCCTGTGGGTGAACCCTTGATCTCGACTTCATCTTCAGGATTTAGCAGAGGCGATACCCTCCTTTCCTGGTTAGAAGAAATTCTTTGAGTGAACCTCAGATTCTTGTTCCAGTTCATCCATCTTAGGTTAAGCCTCAGGATTAACAATAGGCGTCACAACATGAATCTAATATTGTTACAACCCGCACCCGGTGTAAGGGCACGAGTACGTGAGCAACGCCTAGCCTATATCGTAATAACGACGTAGAAAGTTGTCTAAGTTTACAATACTATCTAAATATCTCACACAATATATATATGGTACCTATCATGCAATCTCAACTCCAAATAAAGGATAATATGATATATGATAATGATAATCAATACTCAATCACAATAAAACTAGTGGAGGATAAATGGGACGATATGATGAAACAAAGAGGTCACAAATCACAACTAGATAGTCCTCAATATCAACATCAATCTAAACAAGTCTAGGAGTAAAAATAATTCATCACCAAAAGTCTAAGTAAAGCCGAAAACAAATCTGGCACCAAAATACTAGGTGGAGATATTAATATAGATAGTGTCACCGGCTAGACCTTCCGATAATCACTCCTAAACTATAGGGTCCATGGTCGCCAATGCTACCTCCTGTAGTCCGTAGTGAGTTGGACACAAGCCCTCTAAATAATCGTTTAAAATATATATTCAGTCAGGATGGAGTGAGTACAACCTAATAGTAGTTCCAAGTTAATTGATAATGACTATAAACAAAAATAAAGAATGTAATACAAGACAAAAAGCAATGAGCAATATTATATTATGGTAGAAAAGAGACAGATAATCTAGAGCAATATGGTATAGACTATCGCAATGAAATAGAATAAAGACAATGAACTAGAATATAGAGAAGAACTGTAACTACACTAAGTGTTTGAAATACTAGTTCGATATGTGATCGAGGAATTTTAATATTTACACGAGTACCCAATGTCTACAATGTTTGCCAATGTCTACGATGTTTGCTAATATCTACAATATTGCCAATGTCTTGATCACATATCTAGCTAGCACTTTTCCTGCCCCGAGCAATACTCTTGGATCCGATCACGACACATTACGTACATGAATAATATAAGTACACGGAGAACACGAATGAACACGAGCACAAGGAATACCCTATGCACATGATAAAGTACATATGGAAGAAGTATCCGGAGTACATGATAAAGATATAATATCTCCTGACAAGATCTATGTAGTACCAGTCCATGTAACAATATGTCAAAAATCAAGTAAATATTTCTAAATATGTGTATTAGAGTGATTATCAAGTAATAAAAACTATTAGAGAATATACTCGCCTCTGGTCCTGAGCGAATGGTATGACTCAATGTCTGAGCTGATGTCACACAGACCTATATAGGAATATCATGTCAATCGGGTATTATGAGATGATAAATGGGCTAAAATATATTAAATATAATATTCTAGGCCATTTCTAGGTCATATTAGTCAAACTAGGCCAAGGGTTGACTTTTAGGGTCAAACTAGGTTTCTTGGTTCAATATCAAGCTATACTAATCCATTACCTTAGTGTCTATACTTATCTTGTTACCAATCTCACAACCTTAGCCTAAAGTATTAACCAATGCCTTACACTAGCTATACTAGTGCCACTATAAATATCACTTGGTATCTATACTGACCTTCTAATACTTTAACATGATTCATCCCCTACCCAAAGATATCCTTAACCTTCACTAATACCCCTCACACATTTGCTAGCTTCTAATACCCCTACCCCTACTTATACTCACTACCCAACAGATATTGCTCATACATCATGTATCTGACACTAATGTCTATCAGATACCCCATACCCTATCTACAGAATTTGACCCAAGTTCCCACACTTAGTTGAATGCAATTCACTGCAATCCTGAATGTAGTTGGCTTGTTGCTGCTTCTACCCCCCCCCCCCCCAACTTGCTGTTGTATCACACAAGAACCCCAAATCTGATATAAAGCATAACCTGAGTCCTCCAAACTGAATCTAGCACCCCCTCACACTCTCACTTCCCCTACTAAATTGGCAGTAAATATTTCCCTATTATTTCTAAATTACCCATTCGTAGACCACAACCTTACTCTAACTGCTACTCTTTCTTTCACTATAATTACTGAACTGTCTTAGCTGCTGCTATGTTGCAAACCCCATGCCACTTCTTTATTTTCAATATTACATGCAGTGCCTTACCCCTAGGTATACTCTTTTTAACACACAAACAAGTGCAAACATGAGCACATAGGAACTGATACACTCACACACACTCTAATACACTTGTAGAAGCATGGAAAATATGGATCCATGCGTCCAACAACCATGTACCCCAATATTGACTCAAAAGAGATCAGGCACAGAAGACTATATGGCCCAGGAGAAGACAACATCCCTACACCCAGTATTTGTAGCATAAATACCTGACACAAGATTGTGTCTGACATAGAATACAAACACAAAGGATTTTCTGAATGCCTTGGATAATGTGAGCATACTAAACGATAGGGCCTCACGTTAGCACCAACTTTATGGGTATGCAGAACCACATGTACAACACGGCTAAGACTCCATGTGTCTCTGGCCTCAAGCTACCTAGACTCCATGAGCTCCATGCGTCTCTGGCCCCTTGCATCCCAGACTCCATGCTTTCCATACGTCTCTGGCCCCATGAGTTCCAGACTCTATGTATTCCTTTCGTCACGCGTCTCTCAGAACGAGATCTTTCTATTACCACTGAAGTAGTTCTCCCCAACCAAAGTGTGGGCTACGTGTCCAGCTGAACAACAGAGAAATATAACAAACGTCTACGTGGCAGCTTGGCATGGACTTGCTCTCACGGTTGCAGCTACATATTTACGTGACAATCCCCTAGCATTCATGAGTCACAAAATATATGCGCACCTAAGGATGGCTATATATACTAGGGTGGCAAGCCCATAGACTGTCACGCCCCAGAACCAGAATACTGGAGAGCGAGGGAAAGACAATGGCCAGCTACGTATATTTAGAGCACGCCCGTACTCCGCGTATATGGTGAAGCTGTAAGACATGAGGGGTCACTACTACAATCCAACAGTAAAGCCTAGGTCCAATAATTCCCAGTGTCTCAATCACAAGCACAACAGAATAAAATAACAAGATATAAAATTAGCTGATATAATATAGTAAAGCATCTCAAACCATAATATACAGATGATCATGAAGCTAGTAAACACAAAATAAATAAACTAACTAGAGTCTAAGTCATACATGATCATCAATCCTAGGATGTGCCAATTATGCTAATGCCCGTAGGCTAACAGATCAAACCAAAACACGAGCTAAATACGTGCTCGGTGGCTAAATGCCAAAAAAAGTAGAATATACAACAGAGAGGGAAAGTAAGAAAACCCACTGTAATGGTCTGGTGCTCCTAGTGGTCACAATCTCAAGGAAGGTAAAAAAGATCCCCCGGTGCCGCTACTAGATCTGGTCATACAAAACCAGTGGGGTCAGATCCCAAATAGCAAGTACCACAAAGGAAGCCAACTAGGAACTTAAACCAACAACACAAGCAATTTAATATAAAAGTAAAGACTGAATTTAAATGAAACCAGGGTAAAAAAACTGTAAGCATTTAATGATATATCCTGAATATGTGAACAATAAGAGGGCAATTTTCATGCATAACCTAGACTAATGCCATCCATCAACCACGGCCAAACAATAAGTATGACTTGATACTTTACTAACTAGGTTATCACAAACCTAATTATTATCAAAAATACAACGCGGGGCTCGAGTTCCTTTTGATCGCATGCCCCTGCAGTCCGTCCGGGTTATCTATTCGCTCAAACCAACAAAGAATACTCCAAATAAATACGCCATGAATACTCCATAGATACTCCACAACCCTTTTTTGTAGGGAACTGGGACTGCATGCAACCTAAAAAATCCCTAGCAATGATCTATGTGAATCTCTAGTTGTTTAATCCTTTGCATTTTTCTTGTATGAATCTGGGTGAGGCATTCCGTAGAATCCATCCTAGACATGAGTACAGCAAGACAAGTTCTAATAGTAATATCCAGGTTTTAATATTCATAGCACAAATGAACTTATCTAAGCCACGACAACTAGCAAGCCAAATGAAACCAAGTGAAGCCAGGAAAAACCATGTGAAGCCGGGTAAAACCAAGTATAACCATGTGAAGCCAAGATAATCCAGGTAAAGCCAAGTGAAATCGAGTCTAGCCATATGAAACTGAGTCAGGTCTAGTCCTATGAATCCACTTATAGTCATGCCAAGTCAAGCCAACCATGTGCCATGTCATGCCAAGTCAAGTTAAACCATTACGTGTAGCCGGGCAAAGCTGGGTAAAATTGGGGAAGGTCAAGTCATGTCAATTGGAGCCATATAAGTTCATGTCAAGTCGTATGAAGCCATGTAAGGTTATGTCAAATCTTTTCAAGTGGTCACGTGTCCAAGCAACTGTCACGCCCCGATCTCCCGCAGGCAATCGGCCGTTCCCGCTAGGCGGGAATCACCCTCACCAGCGCTCCCGCGGAACGATCGCTTAACCCATCCGGGCGTGATGCCGCACGAGCGTGATCCACGCCCGTGCAAGGCCATGGTTCATTGGCTGGTGGTAAGAGTTCTAAGCCACAGAGTCGCACAGATTGTCCGAGTGCAGCGGAGTCATGAACGTATAGCGATTTGGTAACAGGTTCACTGAGTCGACAAATATAGCGGAAGCATTGAAACACAAGTTTGAAGTAAAGCAACTCTTTTATTGATATGAACAAGGTTACAGGCGGCGTATAGCCGAGATTATAAGTCGCTCAAGTCTCTTTCTCTGAAACAGTAAAAGTGTGCCAAGTGGCTACAACTGTGGAATGAATGTACAGGCGATGGTCAGGCGACGCTCCAATATTATGTCTTGTATATGCGCTTCAGTCCCGGACGCACCGTTGCAAGGCTTCAGAGGAAACTCCTGGCCTTAGCACGCACGAAGGAGGCATCCGCACCGAACGAGGTTCTCCCGCACCCTGCATACAAACTGGTGGATTATCAGTACATTGAATGCACTGATGGGGAATCTACTCGCCCGCTCGTCAAATCCAAACACGTAATACAGGTTCCGTGCACAACTATTAAGTTGTCTTTCTAGTTGCCTTAGGATCATTTTCATGCAAACGTTGAATAGCCTAACGTGTCGGGCAGTGCGTCGTGCGATGTTTGAGAGAACACGACGAGACTTACCAACTTACCATTTATCCTTTCCTGTCCAAGGAAAACATTGTTAATTTAAGCAGGGGCATGTATAAACATTCAGGAGGCATAGCATATGCAAACACGAGTACTTATTTTCAAGATCGTTCAGGTGTTCAGTTTATTTGTCTCATGCGATACAGTATCTCGCACGCGGATAGCCGCTAAGGTTTATCTTTCATTTACAAGCAAGCATGCAACAAGTTAAGTACAAGGTGATCACTGGCCTATGCCATAATGGACACTAGTCTGTGATAAAGATAGTTTGCTACGTGCAAGAACGTTAGGCGCCGCATACCACCCTGTCCTAGTACGTGAGACTAAACGTTAGTTCCGTCCGGAGCCGGAACGGTGCCAGTGCCCCAGCAGCCGCCCGCAGGAACTATACCTTGTGCACAAGTTGTCCGTGATCGAACAATAATATTCATTAGCCCGAAGGCTACGTGATTATCACCCGTAGGCTACGTGCGCCCGTAGGCTACGTGACTATCGCCCGTAGGCTACGTGAATATTGCCCGTAGGCTACGTGATTATCGCCCGGAGGCTACGTGAGTACAAGACAAGCAGTAGTATGATTCATTTATATTGAATCTATGTTCCATTCATGCGTTCAGGATTGCTTAAACATTGCACAATATAATAACGTTAGACATTCATAAGTAGACAAGCATGCGTTTCTAAGGGACACAAGTAAACACGATTGCTCGGACCCGAAGGTAAGCCGAGAGATGAAACCGTTAGGGACTTAGCATGCGAGGGTCTGAACATAAGCAGTATTTCATTTCCATGTTCTAGCAAGCGATACATGTTGGGATTATTCTCTTAGCTAGGTGCGTTGGATTTATTAGCATGCAGGGGGTGATTCACCTAGCGACTAGCATGAATATTCCAGATTTTATATGTGCTGGCTAAGCAAAGACAAGTTCACCGTAGCCACCCACCTTAGCGATGATTCGCCTCGGTAGAGCGATACGCCGAGCGAGCCTCTGAAAGCCTAAGCCGAATTCCTGTAGGGGCAAGTCTGGATATCCTTTGCATTCTCTTTGAGGCAGAGCGGGTCGGGACAGCTGCACTATTACCGTTTGGAAACGGCAGTCCGCTAGAACGGAACGGGGTGTTACATCCTACCCAACTTAGAAAAAGTCTCGTCCTCGAGACTTACTAAAGACAAGCAGTGATCTAGGGCTGAGGCAATCCTAGACAAGTCGTTGCACTTGTTCATTTGGATCTTCACTTGCACAAGCTTCGAAATTAGCATATCGCTTAGACTGGATCGTGCGCACTTTCGAAGTGCACTTCTAGCGTGAACACGTCAACCAGCTTAGTGATAGCGAAGTCTCAGCACTCGAGTTTCACCTTTTCTTAAGTCTTGGATGGTGCACTAGTTCAAGGCATCCCTCGAATAGATGCATTCAACCAAACTTAGGGTTAGTGAAAATCAGACAAGTTACTAGCGATACTCTCAAGGGTTCGCACAGGTTGGCACAAAGGCCACTTGCAGCATACAACCAGGCAAGCAAGCATATCATTCAAAACGCATTTTGAAGGTATTTAGACTTATTGTTGGAACATCCCATTGAGGCATTGAGAGAGAGCGTGCACATAACCCACGAACGAGCTTTCAAAACAGAGATATCGAATTGAAGTCCAAAGGCGTAAAAATCTGGCTCTGATACCAACATGTCACGCCCCGATCTCCCGCAGGCAATCGGCCGTTCCCGCTAGGCGGGAATCACCCTCGCCAGCGCTCCCGCGGAACGATCGCTTAACCCATCCGGGCGTGATGCAGCACGAGCGTGATCCACGCCCGTGCAAGGCCATGGTTCATTGACTGGCAGCAAGAGTTCTAAGCCACAGAGTCGCACAGATTGTCCGAGTGCAGCGGAGTCATGAACGCATAGCAATTTGGTAACAGGTTCACTGAGTCGACAAATATAGCGGAAGCATTGAAAAACAAGTTTGAAGTAAAGCAACTCTTTTATTGATATGAACAAGGTTACAGGCGGTGTATAGCCGAGATTACAAGTCGCTCAAGCCTCTCTCTCTGAAACAGTAAAAGTGTGCCAAGTGGCTACAACTGTGGAATGAATATACAGACGATGGTCAGGCGACGCTCCAACATTATGTCTTGTATATGCGCTTCAGTCCCGGACGCACCGTTGCAAGGCTTCAGAGGAAACTCTTGGCCTTAGCACGCACGAAGGAGGCATCCGCACCGAACGAGGTTCTCCCGCACCCTGCATACAAACTGGTGGATTATCAGTACATTGAATGCACTGGTGGGGAAGCAACTCGCCCGCTCGTCAAATCCAAACACGTAATACAGGTTCTGTGCACAACTATTAAGTTGTCTTTCTAGTTGTCTTAGGATCAGTTTCATGCAAACGTTGAATAGCCTAACGTGTCAAGGAATGCGTCGTGCGATGTTTGAGGGAACACGGCGAGACTTACCAACTTACCATTTATCCTTCCCTGTCCAAGGCAAACAGTATTAATTTAAGCAGGGGCATGTATAAACATTCAGGAGGCATAGCATATGCAAACACGAGTACTTATTTTCAAGATCGTTCAGGTGTTCAGTTTATTTATTTTATGCGATACAGTATCTCGCACGCGGATAGCCGCTAAGCGAGGATGAATGGTTTATCTTTTATTTACAAGCAAGCATGCAACAAGTTAAGTACAAGGTGATCACTGGCGTATGCCATAATGGATACTAGTCTGTGACGAAGATGGTTTGCTACGTGCAAGAACATTAGGCGCCGCATACCACCCTGTCCTAGTACGTGAGACTAAATGTTAGTTCCGTCCGAAGCCGGAATGGTGCCAGTGCCCCAGCAGCCGCCCGCAGGAACTATACCTTGTGCACAAGTTGTCCGTGATCGAACAATAACATTCATTCGCCCGAAGGCTACGTGATTATCACCCGTAGGCTACGTGCGCCCGTAGGCTACGTGACTATCGCCCGTAGGCTACGTGAATATCGCCCGTAGGCTACGTGCGCCCGTAGGCTACGTGATTATCGCCCGGAGGCTACGTGAGTACAAGACAAGCAGTAGTATGATTCATTTATATTGCATCTATGTTCCATTCATGCGTTCAGGATTGCTTAAACATTGCATAATATAATAACGTTAGACATTCATAAGCAGACAAGCATGCGTTTCTAAGGGACACAAGTAAACACGATTGCTCGGACCCGAAGGTAAGCCGAGAGATGAAACCGTTAGGGACTTAGCATGCGAGGGTCTGAACATAAACAGTATTTCATTTCCATGTTCTAGCAAGCGATACATGTTGGGATTATTCCCTTAGCTAGGTGCGTTGGATTTATTAGCATGCAGGGGGTGATTCACCTAGCGACTAGCATGAATATTCCAGATTTTATGTGTGCTGGCTAAGCAAAGACAAGTTCACCGTAGCCACCCACCTTAGCGATGATTCGCCTCGGTAGAGCGATACGCCGAGCGAGCCTCTGAAAGCCTAAGCCGAATTCCTGTAGGGGCAAGTCTGGATATCCTTTGCATTCTCTTTGAGGCAAAGCGGGTCGGGACAGCTGCACTATTGCCGTTTGGAAACGGCAGTCCGCTAGAACAGAACAGGGTGTTACAGCAACAGTCAAAATAATTAAAACAGAATCACAAAAATCCAAAAAATACAAAAAAGAGCGCGATCGATATACTGTAGTATACCGTCGGTATGCCACCCTAGAGATAAAAAAAATACAGCAGGTTTTACGTTCCAACAAATCGGTATATCGTCGATATAATATAGTATACCATCGGTATGTCGTCCAGCTGAAGTCGGCTAGTCAAGGTCGATGGAGATCGGTATACCGTCGATATACTGTTGTATGCCGCCAGTATGTTGTCCATCTGAATTATCTCGAAGTCGGTTATCTAAGTTGGCAGATTCGATATACCGTCGGTATGTCGGATCCCGAGTAAAAACTAAGGCTAATGTCAAGTCAAGTCTGATTCTCAGGCCTAAATCAAAACCCAAGAATTTCTAGAACCATGTCTAACCAGGGTCAAGTCTATGGGTAAGTTTTATATCACGATATGGACTAAAACTCACGGTCAAGAATTCGGTACTGTTTCCGAAACCGAGTTACCAAAATGGGTCGGGATAAGATTCTGCTAGAAATCAAAACCAAAACTGCCACAAGGCTAGAAAACATGCTAGGAATAAATATAATAAAGCAAGTTATACTAAATAAGCAACTACCAAAGCTCCAGAAAATAAGATAGCAAGTAAAGTAAAGGAAGTTCACGAAATTGGCAAGGTGTACTTGCCTAAAGCGAGCTTCCAGCCTAAACCTTCTAATCCACCACCAAGAAAGGATTCAGAAACCATACTCCAGGTCTCAAGACCAAGCTCCAAGCTCACAAAAAAAAGAGTGAAGAGAAGAGAAAGAAAGGGAAAAGAGAAAAGAAATGAAAACCAAGTTCTATTTATAGAAAAAATCTCAAAAAAATCTCGCAAAAATATCTTAAAAGTAAAATAAATATCTGTCAAGCAGTATACCACTGGTAAACTAGAGTATACGGTCGATATATCGGAAGGGTACTAAAGTTTTAATTTTAAAGAATTTTTGAGCTTCCACGAGATCCAATAAAATATAATATATAGCACAATAAATACAATACATTACATAAAATATATATCCGTATAAAATACGAATACTGTGAAATGAGTCTCACAACTCTTCCCTCCTTAGAAAAATTGTGTCCTCAAAATTTCCACAATGATCCAAAATCAACAAGCAAGTAAATCCAACCAGAAAACTCATGTGAGCATGAAACTCCTGGACAATCAACAGAGAAGAATAAGCAATAATAGGCATACCAAATAAGTTAACAATTTGTCACTACCACATTCCAAAATAGGAGTATTTTCATTTTTTTGTTTATTTAATTTAATGTGTTAATATTTTATGATATTTATTTATATTTAATTGCTGTGATTTTACTTGACTGTTGTACCTTACCGTTGCTTCGATAATTTGAGCACTACACTATCTTTTATCTTCCAACAAATTTTACATCCTTGTCCTAGACATGCCAGGCTTCTATTTTTATCCTTGTGTAACTCATAATTATGCCCTTTTGTGCTTCATTTTAGTCATACAACATTCGTCATAAACGATTATATTTAATTCTGTGTAAATCTAACTTTGTATCCTTATGCGTTCTAATCTAAATTGGAGACACAATCTTGACCCATTTTGTGTAATCTAAATTATGATAATATTCTATTCTGAGTCTTCTTCATCCATGATACTTGTGTCCCACCTAATTTTAACCCTATATGTACTTCCAATTAATTTAGAACACCAATTACATTAATTTTAATTAAATTAATCCAAAAATCCCGCTTTGTGTAATTTTCCAATTGTTGGGGACTTTTATGAAAAAGTGAATTGAGGTGTCCACACCCCATTGGACCCAACACATGAAGAAACCTCATTTTCCTTCATATGATTTTCTCCATAATTTTAGAGTGTGTAACACTCAATATCAATCCCTCATCAAATCCTAGCCATCCATTTTTGAAACAAACCATCCTAGTCCTCTAAACTTCTACATGAAAAGCCAAACCCAATGCCAAGGATGTTGACCGTCCCAACTACCTAGGTCAACACCCAACCCTATTTCCCATATATATATATATATATATATATATATATATATATATATATATATATATATATATATATATATATATATATATATATAATTTTTCTTTATTTTCTATTCACCCCTAAACCTAAACCTAACCTAGCCGATTCCTCACCTTCTTTCCTGTTCACCCGCCGGCCATCCCGACCTCACTGACTCACCGGATCCCTCACTCACTGCCAGCACCACCGCCTCTCTTCGTCATCACCATCGTCTACACCGTTCGACCGTCGGAGTCCGGACCTCAACCCCACTAATCATCTCCAACACAACCGCCTCCCTTCACCAACACCTCCACCGGATCCAACCGATGCCACCTTCACCCGATCACCTAAACCCATCCACCCTCTCGTCGACTCCTCGACTGAACGCCACTGCAGCCGACTGCCTAAAATTCTTCACCCGCTGAACCGCCTCGCCATTTTCACCGGACCTCGCCGGGGACAGCACGACCCCGCACGACTTTGCCTGAAACCGACTTCCCTCATCCTCCTCGACAGTACGGCCAGCCTTCTGAACTATCCCCTCGACGATAGCAGCAACCCCTCACAACTCGCCAGAACCCGACTTCCCTCGACGCTGAACCGACGAGCCTCGCCTGAACAGTAGCAGCAGGAGCAGCCGAGCCTCTTCGTGACGCAATCGAGCGCCACCTCGACGTCAAATACCCCCTCGTTCACATGCACGCAGGTTCGAGTTATTCTCTTCATGTTTGTGTATATGTACGTGATTGATGTTAGGATTTTAGCGTGTCGCTTCATGCCAAGTTTGTTAGATATGGATTGCTAGACGTTATACAAATCAACCCAACTCATATGCGTATACGTACGCATATGCATATAATAATCAATTTAGTATATATATATATTTATTTATTTATTTATATATATATATATATATATATATTGTATAGGAAATAAATGTAAAATACTAGTTATGACTATATATGTATATATATATTGTTTGACCCTAGTTTAACTGTAGTTTTTCTCGTATAATTTTATTGACCATGTGACCCTGAATATTGTGAGTTGACTGCCTTATGTACACTAACGTACTAGTGAGACATATGATAGTGTTTGACTGTCTGATTATGCACAGCATTTGAGGACGTGACATCCGTGCAGCTGGATGCACACTTGACCCTGTTATATGACAAGTAGCACCTCTAACATAGTCTCTGAGTTCAGTGTACTTATGATTGTGTGAGTTCAGTGTACTTATGATTATGTGTATGTTAGTGTATCGACTAATTATGTATTATTATTAAATAATGTCTATGGGATTGTTGGATTATTCAGACAAGACCTCAAAAATAGGACATTGGTATTGCCAACAGAGGACCACAGGCGAGTATATTCTCTGACAGTTTTCAATATATTGATTATCTCTATAATTCTAGTTGTACAGCGTACATGATTCTAAAACTATGTATATAGGAGTTGGCATCATCGAGACCGATCACGAGGAGTCATGATCTGGGATCCATCGTGCTAGCTGGGGATGGGGAGATATTAGTAGCTTATGTGATCATACCCAACTCTAAATGCATCATAGCTTACCCATACCTCACGTCGGTGCAGCCTAACCATTACATGTCTCATAGCTTGTTATGTATGATTAGCCTTACTATTGCTCGTATCATAGCTATTCGGATGGTTAGCCTGACCTTACATGAATCATAGCTAGTCATACATAGCAAGCCTGATCAGTCCCAAGTCGATCACATGATATGGTGATATTTCACACACTTAGCTAGATAGTCTACATATATCTCTAGTTTATTGATCTAGCATTTCTCTATGTTCTAGTTATTGCTCTAGCATTCACTTATATTCCAGTTCATTGTTCTAGCATGCACTTGTATTTCTGTTCATTGCTAGTTGTACCACTGATGATGACATATGCTCCAGTATTTCTATTTCCAGTATTTTATTATCTTCAGTACTTCTTATTGCCAGTATTTATATCCATCTTGTATTTCTTTATATTGTATTATAGTTTTTGTCAATATATGTGGAACTGCTGTTAGTGCTTGTACTTCGCTCCAATCCTAACTAGTTATGACTATTCCATTAGAGGAGATATTACCTGCAGTTGTTTAGACATCATTTATCTTATGCATTTGAGACTTATTTTGAGGTTATTTTAGTTATGTTGAGACTTATATGGAGTTTAATTTGAGACTTGTGGAGACTTATTATGTTGGACAGCTAGACTGTGGTTTATCTCTATTTTGAGACATTATGTTTGACTATGTCATTCTTTCTTATCTTTATCATGCCATTTATTCTTATAGATATTGCGATTGAGTATACATTATGAGATGTTGAGAGATGTTTATTTCATTGCACTACTTATGGAGTTGATATCATTGACAGGTTATGAGTTATGTTTAGTATTATAGAGACCTAGACAGCGTTCTACCGTCGATGCTACGACATAGGCTGGACGTACCCATGACTCATGCCTAAATTTCAGGTGCGGGTCATGACACAATCAATCTCATGCACAAGCTAAGACGAGACGTGGGTATACGGATATATATACCTTCCGAGTCGAAGAGAAACGGATAACGAGCACGCATATCGTCTTCGGGCTTCCAAGTCGGCTCGCCTAGTGAGTGATGCCCCCAAGCAACTTAAACTAATCGGATAGTTCAATTTTTGAGAACCTTCTCCCTCTGGTCCAAAATATACACGGGCCTCTCCTCATACGATAGGTCGGTACCAACGACCAACTCAGAATAATCTACGATATGGCTCGAGTTTGGAATATACCA
Source organism: Iris macrosiphon (assembly GCA_036927795.1). Lineage (NCBI taxonomy): Eukaryota > Viridiplantae > Streptophyta > Magnoliopsida > Asparagales > Iridaceae > Iris > Iris macrosiphon. The sequence continues at coordinate 149,721,666 of JAYESA010000002.1, read as the reverse complement.
GCGCAACTGAGATTCGTAAAAGACGTCATGTACCTCATTGAGCGACGGCAGAAGAGCTAGATGGTAACACTCATCTCCAATTCGCTCGAGAATATTGAACAGGCATATGTATCTAAGACTAAGCTTTTCCCGTACTCCAAATCTAATAACCCCATGGGTAGGCAAAATCCTCAGGAATACATGGTCACCGACAAAGAACTCAAGATAAAGACGGTGCTGATCTGCCCAGTGATATTGGCGATCCTGAGCCACCTTGAGACACTCTCTGATCTACTTGATCACTCCAACTAACTGAGAAATCATCTCTTGACCAAGCATATGCCTCTCGCCAAGGTCATCCCAAGCTATCAATGATCTGCATCTCCCACCATATAAATCCTCGAAGGGTGCCATCTGAATGTTCTCCAGGAAGCTGTTGTTGTAGGAGAACTCTACTAAGTATAGGTGTTCCTTCCAAAAACTATCGAATCAAGTATACATGATCGTAGCATATCCTCTAAAGTCTAAATAGTATGCTCCGACAGCCCGTCTGTCTGTAGATGGTAGGCTGAACTGAACTTCAACCTAGTATCCAGACTTTGCTGAAGGCTCTACCAGAAGTACGACGTGAACCGAGAATCTTTATCCGAGATAATGCTAACTGGTATACCATGCAATCTGACTATTTGTCTCAATTATAACTCAGCTAGCTGCTTGGTAGACTGGCCCGCTCTGAACGAAAGAAAGTGAGCAACCTTTGTGAGTCGATCCACTATAACCCATATAGCATCCCTGTCAAACGGGATCTAGGAAAACCGGTCACAAAGTCCATAGTAATATGGTTCCACTTCTACTCCGGGATCGATAATGGCTGAAGTAGTCCAGCCAGTCTCCGATGTTCAGCCTTAACCTCCTGACAGAATAAATATTGAGAAACAAACTGAGCTATCTCCCTCTTCATACCATTCTACGAAAAGTGCTGGCGAATATTCTGATACATCTTCGTCCCTCTTAAATGAACTAAGTAGTAAGAACTGCGAGCCTATGTCATAATCTTCTGCCGGATATCTCCTCTCGGCATACAAAGTCGACTCCCAAACCTGAGAGTCCTATTCTCATGAATGCTTAACTTTGTCCTGCATCCTGACTCACACTCTGCTCTGAGTCGTTGAAGCCTGATATCACCGGGCTGCTCTGTTCTAATCCTCTCAACTATAGAAGACAGAACCTGCAGACTCGCCAACAAACCGATATTGCCAGGTAATACTACCTCGATACGCATCTCCTGCAGATCCTCCAAGATATGACGCTGCTCTGTTAAGAAGTAAGCTCCTCCTCTCCTACTCAAGGCATCTGCTACGATATTGGCCTTCCTTGGATGATACTGAAGGTCAAGATCATAGTCCGTCAATAACTCTAGCCACCTCCTCTATCACATGTTGAGCTCATTCTGTGTGAACTTATACCTCAAGCTTTTGTGGTCTGTGAAAATCTCCACTCAATCACCATACAGGTAATACCTCCAGAGCTTAAGTACAAATACTATTGCTGCCAACTCAAGATCATACATCGGATAACTCTTCTCATGGTCTCAAAGCTGCTGAGATACATAAACTATCATTCTGCCATGCTGTATAAGGACACACCCTAGTCTTACTCCTGAAGTATCATAATACACTGTGAACCCACCTGGTCCCACAGAAAGTGTCAGAATATGAGCCAAAATCAAACTCTGCTTGAGCCTCTCTAAAGAAGACTAACAAGAATCTGACCACTCAAAGCGCACATCCTTACATGTTAGTCATGTCAATGGTAAGGATATCCTAGTGAAGTCTGCCATAAATCGTCTATAGTAGATTGTCAGGCCAAGAAAACTGTGCACATCTGAAGCTGTACAAGGTACTGGCCAACTCTCGATAGGCTCCACTTTTAGAAGCATGGAAAATCTTTTTTATGATCCATAGTAACCATGCTTCATGCGCCATAGTGACCCCATTTTATGCGCCATAAGTGACCCTGCTCCATGTGTCATAGTGACTTGGTTCTATATGCCTCAGCAATTTGATCCTTTCCTGGCCGATGCGCCAACAGTCCAAGTGAAGCCCAATATGCCCGCAGTGATATGCACCTTCATGTGCCAAAGTGTGAAATCTTATGTACCCGTAGTGCCATGCGCCACCATTCTATCGAATTCCATGCAAGCATGCAGTATCATGTGCCATGTTACTGACATACATACGACCTTGTTCAAGGCTATAAATAGTGGGTGTTACCCCCATATGCAAAAAGATCCAGAATCCCCAATCAAATATATATGTAGAAAAAAAAGGAAGCTAGTAGCCGCCTCTACCAAAGAATAAGGAGAAGACAGGAGCGCCAAAGCCTCGTCCTCTTTCTTGGTCCCGGATCGTCAACCGAGTAAAGGAGCCGCTGTCGTGCTCGATCTCCATCACCACACTTACCCCATATCCTCTTTTTGTACTTAGATCCTTTATAATAGAGTTCTTTTGTACTCTTTTGTCATGCCCCAGTCCCAGAATACGTAGGACCAGAAATATGTAACATATCAGCCGTATGTATACGAAAACTCTAATGTATTGGAAGATCGTAACACATACGTACGCTGTATATGAATATCAAATCCATAAGTGGTAATAAACTGTCGACACAGGTCACACGCAATCTATATTTCAATCACAGCACAAATAAAAAAATATGAAATAAATAACTGAATCTCAAATATGTAGTATCAAAGAATGATAGTCGGGTGGAAACAAATCCACTGCCAGTCGACTATACCAAAAAAAACTAAATGATAGGAGATCAAAACTCCAATATAAGATAAATATAAATAAAAGAATAGCAACTAAAATATCCATCAGCTACGAAGAATCAGGGGTACTCCGAAGGTAAGACCTCCTCAATCTGGTACGAAGCGTCAGGTCCGGGTCCGTACTCCTACGGATAGTCCTGCCCGTCTACACCTGGAAGTAGACCAGGTCCTCTGAGGGCCATAACAAGATACAGAAATAATATGCTAATAAAATACTGAAAATAAACATCCAAGGGTCGCCTAACCGTCTATATGAATGAACTTTGAGAATAACTTTCCAACACGTGGGTTATCTAGCTAAAATGGGATTGGTATAATTCTCTCGAAGAATCAGGGACCTAAAAAGCATTGTCTTTTGGACGTCAGAGGTCGCCTGTAGATATATAATATAAGGGTCATCTGACCACACATCTCTGGCGGAGCGTATAAGTTACATAAAGAAAAGTGCAAAGGAGCCCAAACGCCTTACTTGTTGTTCTCCCTATCCCATGCTCTATTCATGCCATATCCATGACATGATGACATCTCTAATGACTGCCAAGGCATGTAATCATACAAATTCTATCAGCAGTTATCCCTATCCATACGGGTTACATAAGAAGTATGCTGCAGGATTTTGGCTTAACGCGTATGCTACTACGTTAGCCTTGCTTGGGTGATAATGCAGCTCTATCTCGAAGTTCTTTATCAACTCAAGCCACTGGCATTGCCTCATATTCAGCTACTTCTGTGTGAAGACATACTTGAGGCTTTTTTGGTCGGTATAGATCTCTACTCATTCCCTATATAGGTAATGTCTTCATAACTTCAGAGCAAAAACAACGGCTGCAAGCTCCAAATTATGAGTTGGATAATTTTTCTCATGTACTCACAACTGTCTAGATGCATATGCAATCACCTTGTTATGCTGCATCAATACGCATCCCAAGCCCTTCCCTGATATGTCACTATAAATCACATAACCTCATGATCCTGGTGGAATTGTCAATACTGGCGCTATGATCAGTCGCTTCAACTCCTTGAAAGCGGCTTGACACTCGTCAGTCCATATAAACTCTTGGTCCTTGTACGTCAACCGAGTCATAGGCGTTGCTATCCTTGAGAAGTTTTCCATGAACCGTCAGTAATATCTCACAAGTCCAAGGAAACTCCTCCGATGCTGATTTAGGAATGGGCCATGTCTCAACTACCAAGATTTTCTCTAGATCAACAGAAATATTTTCTCCTATGACGACATGCCCAAGAAAAGAGACCATGTCCAAGAAGAACTCATCTTTACTAAGCTTCGCATATAATTACTCTCCCCTCAAGATCTCTAAGATAATCCGTAGGTGCTTCTCATGCTCCTCGTAGCTCTTCCAATAAACAAGTATGTCATCTATAAAGACGACCACGAACTGGTCCAAATACTGATGAAAGACTCGAGACAGCTGAAGCATTGGTCAATCCAAATGGCATGACCAGAAATACGTAGTGTCCATATCTTATCCTGAATGCGGTCTTTGGAATGTTCTGCTTCTGCACCTTCACCTGGTGATATCCTATCTCAAGTCTATCTTCGAGAACACATTGGCTCTGCTAAGCTGATCAAATAAGTCATTAATGCATGGCAATATATATTTATTCTTTACAGTCACAACATTCAAGGCTCTATAGTCGATGCACATGCGCACTGACCCATCCTTCTTTGGAACAAATAACACTGGTGCTCCCCAGGGTGATGTACTTGGCCAGATGAAGCCTTTCTTCTCTAAGTATAATAAGATACATAGAAGCATGCCAATTGAATACAGTAAAACAAGCATAATAGACAGAAAATATATAAGTACGCTGTACAAGACAATCTATATGAATGCATAATAAGGACAACTTATTGACGTATGGACATGGGTAGGCTACTCTATCTAATCTCACAACTCACACACACGTCAGGAACATCAGAAATTGACATACCACGAGGGTAGCGACCAGTGCGACACCAGAAATCGATATACCGCGAGGGTAGCGACCAGCGCGACACAACTACCATAGTGCGTGCTAGTTACTATAGTTTACCAGAGTAGTTATAGCCCATACGCCTACTGATTGTCCTCCTCTCCCATGATACTGTGTGTCAAGTGGGTGTCAACATATATAATATATAATTATGACTGAAAGAAAACACATATAGAATGAATATATGAAAATATAATAAGCATACGAAGTACTATAAGTAATTTGGCAAGGTATACTTGTCTGGTAAGAAAGCTGCAAAGTGTAAGCGTCCAGATGTCAAGCACCAAGGGTCAGAAACTATGGCCTCAGAATAAATGTCTCCGGATGCTGAAATAAATATCACCAACGTTCCCAGAATAAGTAAGATAGCTAGAAAATACTACCCTTTCGTCCAATTTAGACACAGGGGCAAAACAGTAATTTTGTGTCAAAGCAGGGTCCACATGTGGTCCACTTTGCACCGAAATGCGTGCCAGAGATAAAGATCTCTAAATGGGATAAATTATAGGTCAAACAAATTCTAAATGTTAATACGAACTCAATGGTACATCCAATTTTGGATTTCAGGGAGCCGAACACAAATTCGCCCTTAAAGTCAACCGTAGGGCCCGCAAATAGGCGGCTTGGTCAACTATCTCAGAATTGTGTCAAACTTGGGTCACAGGACTAGCGTGATACCACGAATCCAGTGGCACAAGTTTCGTCGCATTCTGACGAGCGTACACTAAATGGGGTGGTGTTTTGCAGAAGTTACGATACGGGACCTTTTTACGGATACGGGGTGATTTCGATGCGCACACACGTCCAAATCAGTTTTCACGAAAGCTCACATGTCAGGACATACCATACGCGCCTTTCTGTGTAATTAGTATACGATGAAGCGATCCCGTTTGGCGGGACGCGCTCCGTATCATAAGTTTTTATGTTTTGAAAATAAGTTTTTATGAGTTTTCAACCTAAGTTATCTCGAATTCTAACATATAATAAAATAAACTAATTAACAGGGAATGATCTCGGTTACATAGGCTTTACACAAAAAAAGTAGATCTTAATTTGGATGTCTACGTTGGGAGATATCGGCCTCGAAACATAGGCCGTTGGAACAGTTTTTATTAGTTTAAAAATATGTTTTTTCTCAACTTGGCTTCGATTTCTATCTGATTTTCAACGCTGCTCGAATGAAACTAATTAACAGAGTTTAGAGAGAGATAGGTGGTGTTCATACTGGCAAAGACGGATTCGAATTCGTTCGAGAGAAGCGACAAAAAATGGCACGTGAAGGAGAGGTCGTTGCTGCCTGTGGGTGCTGCGGGTGTCCACGTGGTCGCGCGACGGACGGCGGGCTGCGGCGATCGCCGGCGCGACTGAGGACGGTCGCTGGCGCAGCTGCGGCATCGGGGCTGGGGTGTGGGCATTGGGTGATTAGGTTAGGATTAGGGTTTATAATATGGTTTATATGCTATATATAGAGAGAGAGGGGAGTCGTGGGAGAGAACCTGGGCCGCGCGTTTATGGCTGCGGGGGGGGTGGGGTGGTGTTGATTAAGCTGCTGTTGGGGGGTTAGCCTAGGGCTTTAGGATTATTAGTGGTTAGGATTTAAGGATTTTCTTTTTCTTCTCTTTTTCTTTCCTTTTTCTATAATTACTACTACTATTTCTACTATTAATATTATTATCACTATCATTATTATTATTATTATTATTATTATTATTATTATTATTATCATTATTATAAATATTACTTAATACTTATTATTATTACTATATTTAATAGTTATATATTATTTACATATGTATTTGAGGTATATATAAAAAAAATATTTTTACACAAAATAAATTCTAAAAAAATCTATCACTCTTCCACAAAGATTTCTAATATAAAAATAATAGTTTTTGTGCACTAATTCTAAATGAGTATTTGTCTAGGTACTTGAATCAATAAATATATTTTCTAATTAACTAAGAAATAATATAAATAAATTAAATAATTAATTAAATAAATATAATATTTAAAATTATGGAGTTTTATATTCTACCCAACTTACAAAAATTTTGTCCTCGAAATTGACACTAACCCATATTCGTAATAAATCACTATAGCTATTACACTTTATTGCTATCTAGCAGTGCTTCCTAAAAGGTCATAGTCAGCCATTGTAACACTTTTCTTATTTATTGTTCATACACTATTCTATTATTCTCTAACTCGTCTATACTACCCAACTTACAAGAATTCCACTAGTAGTCAAAATCTCTTGAGGTTATTGTCTAGGTTGTACGACAAATTTATTCATCGGGTCAAGAATTTTGGGATACCTGTCTGGAATCTCATAACCATAATTTTTCTCCGTAACTGTCAAGTATCGTAGTCTAATACTGCCACGCCACCTGGCCAGTATGGCTGCAAGTAATTCGACCACTCTACCATAATCGTCTAGCTACAACTGTCGCTACCTCTTCAGCGATTTATCATAGTCATCAGTTCGTAACAAGTGCCTTTAACTCTTTCCTAAGCTTAGTCTAAGTTTTAGGGCAACAATTTAGGTCTTGACTAACTTTATAAAACTATTAGAAGTATGAACTAATTCAACAATCCAACTAATTCCTGTTTAGACTAAAGGATGCTACTCATGGTTTAAAATAATAAGAGAATACAAATATTGCTATAGTGCATACACATAAGGGTTATCATTATGAACTCATCTTTTAATCATTACTAACATATTTATGTTTTAACTAACAAAATAAGGGGTGAGGTTGAAGTAAATCAAACAATTCATAATGGCACAAAAAAATGCAACTACGATAGAAAGAATTAAGCACGAGATAAGGAATGGATATAGAAGAGAAGATGAGCCACCCAAGGGGGCGAGATGGTGATAGGAAAAGAATACTACTACTGCTACTCGTGTCATCCATTAGCATCGCGGGTATGCCATCTCGTTAGAATATCAACATATCATCATATCTGCTAAACCACCATATATATAATTCTACGTCTATTTATACGCAGAAGATCTGGAGTCATAATGGGATCATGAGTATGCAATGACAATTATAACTAAAGGTCGTACATGTATCTTTGACTTCCTGTGCCTGCGCTCCCATATTCGTCATAATGAGTGCTTGGCCTTGTCCTTGGTCGTTCAGCTGGGGTCTAGCCTCCTCCATTTGGGTAGACTGTAGAAGCAGTGGTGGGTCCTTTTGGTATCCTATACTTGAGGGTGTATGCGGTATTCCTGATTCTAATGTCATAGACCTCTGGGTATGCTGAGGACATCCTCGGGTTTGATGGTGACTTGATCCACATAACATGTACTACCCCAATCGACAATGACAGTCTCTATGAATATGACCTATTTTACCACAAAAGTGACAAGTACGGGGCTCCTTGGTTGGATACGGTACGGCACTATATAGTTGTTGGCGTGCCAAAGGGTGTTTAATGGGTCCTCCTGGCTATGTCCTTACTGGTCCTTGGTGAATTCTCTGTTGATTTTCGTTTTCCTTGCTGATGGCCTCCTGGATCCTGGCCTATGTCAATAACTCGGTATAAAAGATCCAGGACTGCGAGTTAGTGTAGTGCTGGAGCTCCTGAGTCAGCCCACGGTAAAAACTTCTTAGCCTTCTCCAAGTCACTAAGTATTAGGATAGTGCCATACTTACTGAGGCGGCTAAACTCTGCATCATACTCGTCGATTATCTTGCTCCCCTGCTCCAAATGGAGGAACTGATCATAGAACGCATCCCTTACAGTGTTCAAGAAGTATTTTCTCTCGAAGTACTCTAAGAATTACTCCCAAGTCTGACGTATACCCAACTGGCACTCCATTAATTCCCACCAGTGATGGGTGTTACCCTCTAGCTGAGTCCTAACACCTATCATCCATAGATCTGTAGGTAGTTGTGATGCCTCTAACAATTTCTTGGTGTTGGCAATCCAGTTTGTGGTCTTCTCTGGACTCTCAATGCCTTTATATGCCTTGACTGAACCAACCTGAGCTTGCGGTACTGAAATTAGTGCCTGGGTTGGTGCAGGGGCTAGTGTAGCCATTCTCTCAAGTGCTGTCAGAAATTTTAGCCTCTGCTCCGCTGCTTGTTGCCTCTGCTTTGCAGTCTGCACGGCTGTCTACTGACTTTGTTCCTGCATTATCATCTGGAATAATTGGAATAGCTGTGTCTGGATATCCTGTGGTATTGGAGGAGCTAGAAAAGTCCCATTTGGTACCATGGAAAGAGCTGATGGAACTGGATTGTTAGTCAGTCCATCATGTCTCGGAAGAAGAGGAGTCGTTGAGGCCTCTCCTGGTGATTGGTCGTTGACCCCTAGAGACGTGTTGCCCCTGGTGGCGGCATACCCGTTACACAAATTCATCTCTCTGCAAGAGATGAACGAAGGATTATGAAGAGTACATGAATCAAGCAGGATGCAAGCACTCAAGTAGGACATATTGGGAGAAAGGTGAGTGATAGTCAAGTATGGATGAGATCTAAAATTCTAATACTAGGTGCAGGACCACTCGGTATAGTTACGTAACCAAAATGACTAACCCGGTCTGCATGGGCCACTACAAAAATATGTCACGCCCCAGTCCCAAAATACGTAGGAATAGGAATACGTAAGCATGCCAGCCGTATGTATATGGCAACTCCAATATATGAATACCATAATACACACGTACACTGTAATATGAATATTAACTCACATGTGGTATATATATTGTCATAAGTCACAGAAATACTAATCTCATCCACAAAAACAAGTCATAGAAAAGAGATAACTAAACTAGAATAATGAGTCTGAATAATCCAAAAATGATAGTCGGGTGGAGACAAATCCACTATCAAAGACTATATCTATACTAAAATAAGATAGGAGGATAAATCTCCAATATAAAATAAGATAATGATATAATTGTATTAGCTAAGAGATCCATCGCTAGAGATAATCAAAGATGCTCAGAAGGTAAGACCTCCTCGGCAGAAAATAATGCGTCAGGTCCTGGCCCGTACTCCTACGGATACTCTTGGTCGTCTATACCTGGCAAGGGACCAGGTCCTCAGAGGGACATAACAAGATACATAGAAGCATGCCAATTGAATACAGTAAAACATACATAATAGACAAAAAATATATAAGTACGCTATACAAGACAATCTATATGAATGCATAATAAGGACAACTTTTTGACGTATGGGCATGGGTAGGCTACTCTATCTAATCTCACAACTCACACACACGTCAGGAACATCAGAAATCGATATACCACGAGGGTAGCGACCAGCACGACACAACTACCGTAGTGCGTGCTAGTTACTACAGTTTACCAGAGTGGTTATAGTCCATACGCCTACTGATTGTCCTCCTCTCCCATGAAACTATGTGTCAAGTGTGTGTCAACATATATAATATAAAATTATGACTGAAAGAAAATACACATACAATGAATATATAAAAATATAATAAGCATACGAAGTACTGTAAGCAATATAGCAAGGTATACTTGACTGGCAAGAAAGCTGCAAAGTATAAGCATCCAGATGTCAAGCACCAAGGGTCAGAAACTATGGCCTCAGAATAAACGTCTCTGGATGCTAAAATAAACATCATCAACGTTTCCAGAATAAGCGAGATAGCTAGAAAATACTACCCTTTCGTCCAATTTGGATAAAGGGGCAAAACGGTAATTTCGGATCAAAGTGGGTCCACATGTGGCCTAATTTGCACCGAAATACGTACCAGAGGTAAAGATCTCTAAATGGGATAAATTATAGGTCAAACAAATTCTAAATGTCAATACGAACTCAATGGTACATCCAATTTTGGATTCCGGTAAGCCGAACACAAATTTGCCCTTAAAGTCAACCGTAGGGCTCGCAAATAGGCGGCTTGGTCAACTATCTCAGAATTGCGTGAAACTTGGGTCACAGGACCAACGTGATACCACGAATCCAGTGGTGTAAGTTTTGTTGCATTCTGGGGAGCGTACACTAAATAGAGTGGTGTTTTACAGAAGTTATGATATAGGGCCTTTTTAAGGATACGGGATAATTTTGACGCGCACACACGTCCAAATCAGTTTTTACGAAAGTCCACACATCAGGATATACCATACATGCCTTTCGATATAATTCGTATGCGATGAGGCAGTCCTGTTTGGCGGGACGCGCTCCGTATCACAAGTTTTTATGTATTAAAAACAAGTTTTTATGAGTTTTCAACCTAAGTTATCTCTGATTCTAATAAATAATAAAATAAACTAATTAACAGGAAATAATCTTGATTATATAGGCTTTACACAAAAAAAGTATATCTTAATTTGGATGTCTACGTTGGGAGATATCGGCCTCGAAACATAGGTCGTTGGAACAGTTTTTATTAGTTAAAAATATTATTTTTTCTCAACTTGGCTTCGATTTCTACCTAATTTTTAACGCTGCTCGAATGAAACTAATTAACAGGGTTTAGAGAGGTATAGGAGATGATCATATCGGCAAAGACAGATTCGAATTTGGTCGAGAGATGCGATGGAAAATGGTACGTGAAGGAGGGGTCGTCGTTGCCTGTGGGTGTTGCGGATGTCCGCGGGGTCGCCTGGCGGACGGCGGGCTGCGGCGATCGCCAGCGTGCCTGAGGACGGTCGCTGGCGCGACTACGACATCGGGGCTGGGGTGTGGGCGTTGGGTGATTAGGTTAGGGTTAGGGTTTATAATATGGTTTATATATATATATATATATATATATATATAGGGGGAGCCGTGGGAGAGAACCTGGGCCGCGCGTTTATGGTCGCGGGGGGTCGGGTGGGGTTGATTAAGCTGCTGTTGGGGGTTTAGCCTAGGGCTTTAGGATTATTAGTGGTTAGGATTTAAGGATTTTCTTTTTCTTCTCTTTTTCTTTTCTTTTTCTATAATTACTACTACTATTTCTACTATTATTATTATTATTATTATTATTATTATTATTATTATTATTATTATTATTATAAATATTACTTAATACTTATTATTATTACTATATTTAATAGTTATATATTATTTACATATGTATTTGAGGTATATATAAAAAATATATTTGTACCAAAAATAAATTCTAAAAAAATCTATCACTCTTCCACAAAGATTTCTAAACTAAAAATAATAGTTTTTGTGCATTAATTCTAAATGAGTATTTGTCTCGGTACTTGAATCAATAAATATATTTTCTAATTAACTAAGAATAATATAAATAAATTAAATAATTAATTAAATATAATATAATATTTAAAATTATGGGGTTTTACAGTAGGTAGCAGTGGTCCTCGCTGAAATCCTCCGGCTGCTGGAAGTCGAGGTGCTCCTGCTTCTGGTCTAGTCATCTACTGAGGTGGCTTTATGCTAGAAGTGTTGGCCTATGTATTGGCGATGGAAGCGTTAATGTCTGGTACACTAGACAGTCTCTGGTCATATGCTATCCGAAACCATACCTCATACACTGTCCTAAGCGAAGCCGACAGTCTCTCGTAATGTGCCCTCACTTCCCACAATAACTGCATTGGGGCTTTGTCGGAATCTAGTACGGTCCTTCTCTGTGATGCTGCTGTTGCTGCTGCTGATGTGCCAAAGAGCGTCTGATGGTCCCTCTTTGTTGTGTCCTTGCTGGTCCCTGCTGGACTGTTGGTTAACTTTTCTTTCCCTTGCTGGTCCCTGCTGGGCCTTTTGTTGACTTTTTTTCCCTTGCTGATGGCCTCTTGTAGTCTATCCTTTGTCAAAAACTCTGCATAAGAGATCTGGGACTGTGAGCTAGTGTATTGTTGGAGCTCTTGAGTCAGCCCGAGGTAAAACCTCTTAGCCTTTTCCAAGTCAATGGGTATTAGGGCGGCGCCATATTTATTGAGGCAGCTAAAATCTGTATCATACTCGTCGATTATCTTATTCTCCTGCTCCAGATGGAGGAACTGATCATACGATGCATCCCTTACGGTGGCCGAAAATTACTTCCTCTCAAAGCACTCTAAGAACTATTCTCAAGTCTGACGTACCCAACTGGCGCTCCATCGATTTCCACCAGTGATGAGCGTTACCCTCTAGCTGGGTCCTTACGCCTGTCATCCATAGATCTGTAGGCAGCTATGATTCTTCTAACAACTTTTTGGTGTTGGTAATCCAGTTTGTGGTCTCCTCTGGACTCTCAATGTCTTTATACGGTTTGGTACCCATCTGTACAAAGTCCTTGACTGAACCAACTTGAGCTTGCGGTACTGGAACTAGTTTTTGAGCTAGTGCAGGTGCTAGTGTAGCCAATCTCTCAAGTGCTGCCAAAAATTCTCGCATTTGCTCCGTCGCTTGCTGCCTATGATCTGCAGCCTGTGCGATGACATGTTATCTCTGTTCCTGCATCATCACTTGAAAGAATTAGAACAGATGTGTCTGGCCATCCTACGGTACTGATGTAGCTGGAAAAGTCCCATTAGGCGTAGTGGAATGATCAGGTAGAACCGGATTATGAGTCTGTCCATCCGGCCCCAGAAGTCTATGAGTCGTTGAGGCCTCTCCTCAAGTTTGGTCGTTGACTCCTGGAGGTGTGTTGCCCCCGGTGGTGGTACATCCAATACGCAAATTCATCTATTTGCAAGAGATGGACTAAAAGATTAGAAAGAGTACAGGAATCAAGCAGGATGCAAGCATTTAAATAGGAAAAGTTAAAAGAGAAGATGAGTTATAGTCAAGCATGGATGAGATCCTATACTCTATTCCTATATGCGGGTTTGTTCGGTACAGTAACATAACCGAGATAATATATTCGGAGACCTGCATAGGCCACCACAAAAATATTGCATGCCCCAGTCCCAGAATACGTAGGACCAGGAATACGTAACATGCCAGCTGTATGTATATAAAAACTCTAATATATTGGAAGGTCGAAACACATACGTACTATGTATATGAATATCAAATCCACAAGTGGTAATATACTGTCGACATAGGTAACACGCAATCTATATCTCATCCACAACACAAATAAAGAAATATGAAATAAATAATCGAATCTCAAATATAAAGTATCAAAGAATGATAGTCGGGTGGAAACAAATCCACTGTCAGTCGACTATACCAAAAAAAACTAAAATGAGAGAAAAGATCAAAACTCCAATATAAGATAAATGTAAATAAAAGAATAACAACTAAAATATCCATCAGCTGTGAAGAATCAGGGGTACTCCGAAGGTAATCCTCAATCTGGTATGAAGCGTCAGGTCCGGGTCCGTACTCCTGCGGATAGTCCTGTCCGTCTACACCGAAAAGTGGACCAGGTCCTCAGAGAGACATAACAAGATACAGAAACAACATGCCAATAAAGTACTGAAAATAAACATCCAAGTGTCCTAACCTTCTATGTGAATGCACTTTGAGAACAACTTTCCAATATATGGGCTATCTGGCTAAAATAGGATTGGCATAATTCTCTCGGAGAATCAGGGTCCTAAAAAGCAAGACGCTTTTTGAAATTCAGAGGCCGTCTGTAGATATATAATATAAGGGTCATCTGACCACGCATCTCCGGCGGAGTGTACGGGTTATATAAGAAAAAGTGCAAAGGAGCCCAAATTCCTTACTTGTTGTTCTCTCCACCCCATGCTTTATTCATGTTATATCCATGACATGATGATATCTCTAATGACTGCCAAGGCTTCTAATCATGCAAATTCTATCAGTAGTTATTCCTATCCGTCGTACGTCCTATATGCACAAGCGGCCAGCCCGTCACTTAAGTACGTGTCCTATATGAGACTCACACTCGTGTAATAACTGTGCCACGTCCAATGAAATATAAGAATGCCTCGTGATAATGGGGTAGTCTCGTAAAACTAGGTCACCATGCATAATATATAATAAAGATAAAATACGACACCACCGTCGTTGCACCCAAGTTATTCTTGGACGCGCAGTTTATATAGCAGTTAAAATATATGAACTAAATAACAGAAATAAAATGTATGCACCATATGGAATTTAAATCACAGTACAATGGCAAGGTATACTTGTCGGGCAGAAAAGTTGCGTAATGTAAATGTCCAGGTGTCAAGTACAGAGTATCAGAACCCACTACCTCCGACTAATCATCTTCGGATGCTAAAATTAACATTACCAGCATTCCCGAAATCAGCAAGATAGCTAGAAAATACTATCCTTTCATCTAATTTGGACACAGGCACAAAACAGTTTTTTTTTTAGTCAAAGTGGGGTCCATGTGTGGCCCGCTTTGCACCAAAATGTGTGTCAGGGATAAAAGTCTCTAAATTAGATAAATTATAGGTCAAACAAATCTTAAACAATGATACAAATTCAACGGTTTATCCAATTTTGGATTTCGGTGAGCCATTTACAATTTCGTCCGTCAAGTCAACTGTGGGATCCGCAAATAGGCGGTTCGGTCAACTGTCTCGAAATCGTGTAAAACCTGGGTCATAGGACCAGCGTGATACCACGAATCCAATGGCACAAGTTTGGTCTTATTTCGACGAGCATACACAAAGTAGGGTGGTTGTTTGCAAAAGTCATGATACGAAAACTTTTTATGGATATAGGTTGATTCCGACACGCACACACGTCTGAATTAACTTTCGCGAAAGCTCATACGTAGGATATACCATACGCGCCTTTCAGTGCAATTGGTACACGATGAGGCAGTCCCGTTTGGCGGGATGTACTCCATATCACAAATTTTTAGTTTTAAAATACCAAGTTTTTAGTTATTTTGGAGGCCGAATAATTTAACAAATAAAACAAACTAATAAAAAATAAAAGAACAGTAAAATTCTTGGTTATATTGAGAAAAAAATCTTTCAATTAGATTTTGAAAATTTTAAAAGGGTTTGTGGAAAATTGGACATGAACATGGGGGTTTGGGTCGAATTTCTGGACTGTTCTTGGACCATTTTTTAGCCGACTTTTGGTCAATTTTTCGACCAATCTGGGAGACGAAAACTCATCCCGCTTGGAGGGAATCCTAGAGGGTTAGGTTGTGAACCTATACAAAAAAACCACTCGAGAAAAGGATGAGAGATGAGAGAGATATTGGACCTGGTTGAGGGGGTCGTGTACTACTCGTTGTTGTCGCTGATGTTGTTACTACAGCTGCCGGCGGTGGTGGAGGCGGCGTCTATGGTCGACGGAGCTGGGGATAGCCATCGTGGACTGGGGTAGGGGTAGGATTTGTAGAACATAGTTTTTGGGTTAGGGTTTGATGGTTTATGTGAATATATATAGAGATAGAGAGGGGGCGATAAAAGGGTCGGGTCTGGTAGCTTAGGTGTTTAGGAAGTTTAGTATTAGGTTAGGATTAGTTTAGTTAAGGGTTTGTATTAGAATTAGGGTTAAGGTTATTCTTTTTCCTTTTTTTCTTTCTTATTAATAACTATATATTTATTTACATATATATTTACATATATAGATGAGGTTACAAAATCCAAAAAAAATATTTGCACATAAAATAAATTCTAGAAAATCTATCACCCTTTAACAAAAGACTTTAAATAAGAAAAAATATTTTTGTGGAATAATTTTAAATGAGTATTTATATAAGTAATTAAATCAAGAAATTTTATTTTCTAATTAACTAAGAAAATAATCTAAAAAAATTTAATAATTAATTAAATAATATAATATTTAAAATTATAATTATAATTTAAAATTAGGGGATTTTACATCTTTTGTCAAAATCATAAACAATAAAAGAAAATTACCATTTTCTTTACCCCTGATTTTTGCGATGTCAACAAAAATGGCGACTCTACTGGGGAAGAGCTTCTCCTCCAATGAAAAGCTAGTGACGCAATCTGAGGTGACCAAGTTAGGCTCAACTCAGAGTACGTTGGTCATCCGCTTCGACCAACAGGCATTCGAGGATATGATAGACAAGCTGTGCTTTCCAACAAGGTCTGTACAACCCCTCCAGACTCGCAATGTCTAATTTGTCCCTACATGATAAATTATGGGAAATAATTAAGGAAAAATATTTAGAAAGTTTCTACACTAATGCAAATTAGTCTAATCCTCCTAATTAATTAGTAGAAATGGGTCTATTGGGCCTAGTCCATGTTAGGTTGACAAATTGTCATGACAAGTCTAATTGTGTTCACTAGTGTCAAGTCTACTTAATGGCTAGTCTACTAACTATAAATAATAATAGAAAAGCACGAATAATTATTTATAGCACTCTAATTAAATGTAATCCCTAAAAATAATATAACGATACCAAATGACTAAATTACTCCTATTTAAAAAATGAGGGTGACACCATCACAACAAGGACCCCGGGACAACTAGTGGTCAAGCTCCGTAAAAAGGTCCCAGCACTGCCAACATCGCTAACGACTAATGAAGAAGATGAGCTGGGAGAGTATGTCGCGGCATCTACTGACGTACCATCCTACGATGATATAATCCCTTCTGAGGAAATACCATATTTTCCCAACAAAGGCCTCTCTTTGAATTGCACAGTCATCGCGCATTGGAGCACCGCATATGCTTGGGAACACGATATAGGCTTACACCTTCATACGCATATAGCCACCGCCCATTCAACCGACCAGATCTGCTTTGGTCAAAACCCATGTTTTGTAGTTCTAGCAAGGAAAAAAGGGGACAAACCCATCATCTTTGGGAAGATTGAAGGTAGTCGAGATTTTGCCTAGGAAGAACTCGAACCAGAAACTGGAAGGATGCAACTTCACCGTTATAGTGTGCAAACCAAGCATATGCTTCAGAAAATGGGATACGACCAAAAAGTGATCAAGGCCTAAATTACGACAAAGGAAGATGCTTACCACTCTATCACTTCGCCCCTAAAGGCAAACCAGAAACGTATTACCAACGAACCGGTCATGGTTTGGGATATGTTACCCTTCCTACAACTCCTGAAGATTCAGGAAAAGAAGATGAAGTGCAATCCCACTCCTCGCATTCTTCTACTTGGGATTTCGACACCAGCATCGGAGACTTGCTCAAACAGACATTGTCTGTCAATATGACGTCAGCAGAATCGTCTCTCCTGGTGGCGCTAGATAATCTGCTAACTACCGAAGACAAACACTGTCAACGCTTTCAAGAACTGGAGGCACTCGACAAAAAATGCATATTGGCTCAACAGCGCATTGAGCTATACCAGGCGTAACTTTTTGGAGGCTTCAACAAAAAGGTTAAGGAAAGGACATTCCAAGTGGGTGAACTGATCCTCGCAGTGAGAAGACCAATGGTCATGACCCACAAAAAGGCAAAAAATATTCCAACCCAAGTTGGAGGGCCCCTTCGTGGTAGAGACAGTCTATTCCAGTGGTGCATATAGACTGGCGAAGCCAAACGGTGACTTGCTCATGATGCACATCAATGGCAAGTTCCTGAAGAAGTACTATGCCTAAGTAAGGCACCCTTTTCTTTACAAAAAAAAATCCTTTACCCCTAGCAAAGGGAAATAAAAGGATAACTTCTACAGATAGCGTCCTCATCAGCATATTATTTTATGTACCGTCTGTAGTATGCGAGCAAATATATTATCCGTACTCGTGAGTCTTGAGTACGCAATGGGTAACAGATCCACACAAAAAAACCTTTCTGAAGGCAAAATGGTTCACGTCTATATTACCTCTGACTCATCTCTTTTGGTTGTCCCCACAAAAAAATTTCATCCAAAGCAAATAGTTCATGTCCATATTACCTCTAAACTATGAGCTATCCAAGGAATCAGTCATGTCCATATAACCTCTGTACAGTTTTTTTCCTTCCGATACTTTGCCATGATAGTGCCCAGCTACAAAAAGACAAGCTTGACTATCGGTTCCACACCACAATATCTTTATCACCATAGATGGTGTCCCCATCGGACCTCCTTAATAGAATTACTTTAGCCTATCATGTCCTTACCACCTCTAATAGGGCCTAGCGTTATCCTCGTCATGATGTTGTACCACGTCCATATTACCTCTGGTATAACACAAACAACCGAGATATCCATAGCAACAACAAAAAAGTTCCATACAGGAAAGAAGGCAAAAAATTTATTAATATTCAAGATCGCGAGTACATATGTAAGTCCATTACATTCAAGGATTTTAATTAAAATTCAAGATCATGAGTACATGTGAAAAGAAGGAGACCCCCTCTATGCTGTATCTGGTGCTAACACATATGAAATCTACAGCTCAACATATTCTGGGTTATCACTTCAGCAAGACTCCTCGGTATAAACCATAATACATCCATACTAATTGATAACATAAGAAAGCTTGCAACTCAGAGCCGACCCTCTGCACGCCCACCTCTTTCGTATGAAAGGACGCGGCTAAAAATCTTGGTTGGGATAACTAGCCCCGTCGCTGCCACTCAGATGGGCCACCAGGACTCGACCCGAGATCCAGCCATATCATCTTGGCCGCATACAGAGGGAAGCTACAGTGAGCTAGGTTGGAAGATCGTAAACAATCCTCTGGGTAAGGTATTTGTTTGCCATGCACATCGGTGACTATGATATCCTTCTATGCTCCAATCCAGTCAGAGCAATCTGAGACAATTCTTGCACAAATGAACACAACCAAAGTTAGAATGATTGTAAGATAGTACAAATGCGCGCATGAAAGTGCCATGCACCAAGCAGGAGATCAGCCATGAAAGTCGTGCACACCATCAGTATTATGCATATCAGTGTTAGACGCATTAACACCATAGTGCCAAGATAGACACCGCAATATGAAAGTAGCAAAGCCCTACAGCGGGTTCGCGCATCAACACTCGACGCATGCTTCAGGCGCGTGCCCGAAGACAACCATGCCCATGCTGCCGAGAAGGAATCTCCACCGTCAGAGCATCCTCTAGCCGAAGCTCTTCGGCTACGACCATGTGCAGGATGATACGAATAAGGACTGCCAAGAAAGTGGAGAAAAGGCAAGTGCTCCATTCCTTCGCCAACGGTCGACAAGTGATCGACCATTAGAGGGAGAGGGTTGACGAATCGCTCGATAGCCTTCCCCATGCCTAATTTTGACAAAGACGTAGTGAGAAGAAAGGAATACACCTCTCTCTTCCTCCTTGGCCCTATATTTATAGCAGGAACATCATTAATGGCTCACTAACTACTAATCACGAAAATCGTGGATCCAGCAGTCAAAGACGAATCCTAGTTGCCATGCGCACAGTGCTCTTATGTGCCCAGTTCGCCCATACGCCTAGTAGTCTGTTGTGACCAGCCAGACTAATGCCCAGATGCGTCGATCAACATGGTGCACCAAAGGATAAATACTCTGCGGATGCACCAAACAGAGGGAAGTTGTGGACAAGTGCCATGATAACTCCTCTACCCATATTCTCCATGCTTCTGTTCAAAGTATTCTGAACTTTTAAAACTTATAAAGTTTTTACAGTTCAGAAACTTTGAAGGGGGTCCTGTAGAAGCATAAAAAATCTACTTCATGTGCCATAGTGACTATGCTTCATGTGCCATAGCGACCATGTTCCAAGCGCCATAAGCGACCCTGCTCTATGTGCCATAGTAACTTGGTTCCATGCGCCTCAGTAGTTTGATCCCTTTCCTGGCCGATGTGCCAACAGACCAAGTAAAGCCCCATGTGTCCGCAGTGCCATGCACCTTCTTATGTCCAATTATGGAATCTCATGTGCATGCAGTGTTATGCGCCCTCATGCAGCTAAGTATCTCATGCGCCCGTAGTACCATGTGCCACCATTCCATCGACTCCCATGCGCGCATGCAATGTCATACACCATGTTACTCACGTACATGTGGCCTTATTCAAGGCTATAAATAGTGGATGTTACCCCCACATGCAAAGAGATCCAGAATCCCCAATCAAATATATACGTAAAAAAAAGAGGAAGCTAGTAGTCGCCTCTACCAAAGGAGAAGGAGAAGGAGAAGATAGGAGCATCGAAGCCTCGTCCGTCTTCTTGGTCCCTACCCTAGATCCACTTTTTGTACTTAGATCCTTTGTAATTTCATGACCCACACCCGGATATTCGGGCACGAGTACATGGGTACCCCCAGCCTAGGTCGCAGCATCGGCGGTAGAACGATGTCTGGGTCAATTCTACTATCTAAATATCTCACACAATATATATATAGTACATGTCAATCATCTCAACTCCAAATAGAGAAACAATATGGTATCTTATAAATGTAACTATACACAATCATAATATAAACTAAGGAAGATAGAGCACGAATGGAATAACGAAGGAAAAGAATTACAATACAACTAACTGAAATAATATATATGCCAAGGTCTCAATAACAGTCTAATACAAATCCACCAAAATAAACTAAACCTTCAGGCTCTTGTACTAAGTCCTCCTGGTCTACAAGAGTATCCTCTAATGGAACATTGTCATGCGTTCCGTAGAATATAGGACACTGATTAATGAGCCAATCATCTAAAAAAAATATCCAGTCAGGATTGGAGCAAAGTACATACCTCTGAAAGCAGTTTTAAATACATAATCGAGCATATAAAATAGATAAAAAAAAGAATACAAGATAACTAAACAACAGAATGAAATAAACTAGAGTGAACAGGTAATGTACAGGAATGAAAAATAAGTAATATGAATATCTGCAATATAAAGGAATAACTGAAATATAACTAATGTGCCTTGGAATACAAGTTTATTAAGTGATCGGTTTAGGTTGAACATGAATACAATAAGGTAACTCAATTACAAGTATGGTATATAATCGACATGTATACGAATATACTAGGCTAGATCACATAATCAACTCCTACTCCCCCATCCCCAACTAATACCAAAGGATCCAATCATGACACGTTATGAACACGAATATGGGCACACTGAATACGAGCAGTGTGTATACATGAATATAAGCACATTGAACACGAGCAGTGTGTGAACACAAAGTATATGATAATCAATACCTGATACATACGATAAAATACATATGAAGGAGTACCCGCTGAACACGGTAGGAGATAATATCTCCTGACATGATCCATTAAGTACCAGTCTGTGAAACTACTGTATCAGAATCAAGTATACAGTTTTATAATATACGATATATACACTATTATGAAATTAAAACTAACAGAGAAATGTACTCGCCTGAGGTCCTAAGCAAGGTGTGTCTCTCGATGCCCAAGCTGGTGTCACACAGACCTATATATGGTATATTATATCAATACAAGATTTTAGAATAAAAATAAGTTAAACTAGTTCAATTCTAGGTCATAAAATCATTTCTAAGTCAAAATAGTCAAACTAGGTCAACTCTAGGTCAAACTAGTTATTTCTAGGTTGTATGAATCTAACTCTAGGAAATTGGGTCCATACACTATGTAACTAGTCCATACTAGCTATGCTAAGATACTAGGATACCGATAAAATATCGATTCATAAGATACGCAAGTTATTAGATATAAAAATACTATAATATATATACAAGACAATATATATATTACTCCTAGCTAAACTAATGCTAAGTGGATACCTTGACTTTGAACCAAAAGCGGTATAACACCACCTACACACTCAGCTTGATATACAAACTCAATACCTTGAGTATAAACCAATACCTTGACATTACCTTGATATCACAAGGTAATTCAAATTCTAACATGTAACTAACTACCCATACACCTAACTATATACTATCAAGCATTTAAACTTATACAATACTATACTAACTAACATGCTAGCATACCTCTTAATATTTAATACCCGTATCCAAGATACCTTAACTCTCATTACCTTAGTATCCCACAAGGTAATCTAGAAATATACTAACCAATGCTAACTAGTGTAGCTCCGTGCGAAGAGACGACTCAGAATCCCAACAGATAAGTCCAAATATTGAGCCAAATCTTCTCATTAAATAAAGATTTGACAGCCTGGCAGTTCTCATCCATGGGATCCAGCATCCACGTAGCCCAAGTGCTCTCACCTACGCTTCTTATTCAAAGTATTTTAAACTTATCGGTTTAAAAACTTTAAAGGGGGTCTTGTAGAAGCATAAAAAATATAGATCCATGCGTCCAACAAACATGCGTCCAACAAACATACCATGCAGCCCAGAAAGATGCATCCATGCATCCCAATCAGCCCAAGCAGCTTTGGCCGCAGGCAGACCTGGCGTGGTGTCCTGACAGCGATATCGCGTCTGACATAGAATCCTGATAAGAGAGGATTTTTTGATGCCTCATGAGCACGCTAAACGACATAGTCTCACATCATCATCAGAACTTTATAGGTGGGCAATGCCATGTGTACATCACGACATAGATCCCATGCATTGTATGCATCCCATGAGTCTCTGGCCCCATGTGTTCCATGCATCACATGCATCCTAGACCCCATAGGTCTAATATGGTGAGGTTCCCGGAGACAAAATCTTATTGTTGCCATCCTCTCCAACCAAAATATGGGCCACGTGTCAAGCTAACCAAGTCATGCAAATAGAAAATGAGAAGCGCCAGGATCTCCAACAATAGCAAATACCAATAAAACGTTCACGTGGCAGTGTACCCTAGATTCAACCCATACTATGCTCCTACTATTGCAACCGCATTATGTTGAAGGAGCCCCCAACGGCCTATAGCCTATTAGCATATGATGGCTATAAATAGAAGCAATTTAGACGTCCCAGGGGCTCTTTTTTGGCTTCAGGGAGAGACAGACACACATAAGGACAGAGACATAGAGAGCATCCAGAGACGAGCAAAGAGAGAAACGAAGAGAGCTACCTCACTTCCGTCTCGGACCGTCAACGGAGTAAAATAGTCGCTGCACTACTCAAGCTCCACCCTCACACCCCAGAACAAAAAAATTATAATTAGATTGCATGTCTAGGATATCCTTGTACTTCTTTCTTTGTAACTCATTTAATGGCAAACAAAACTGAATATAAACATATGTACTTGGTAAACTAACCAAGCTACGCGAATGCAATTGAGGATAACCTTCGCACGAATGGGCTGTCTGGCTAAAATAGGATCAACATAGACTCCTCCGAGACTAGAGGTATAAATGTACATAATTTATCCAATCATATGTACGTGCCACAAAGCATCCCCTGGATGCCAGAGCCCAATCTCTCTCATATAAATCCATGGTCGTCAACCCGTATCTCCCTCAGAGC
This sequence comes from Iris macrosiphon, assembly GCA_036927795.1. Taxonomy (NCBI): domain Eukaryota; kingdom Viridiplantae; phylum Streptophyta; class Magnoliopsida; order Asparagales; family Iridaceae; genus Iris; species Iris macrosiphon. The sequence goes on along the minus strand of JAYESA010000002.1, from coordinate 149,697,725 downwards.
GTACGATCACAGAAAAGTGTAAAGTAACCTAAACGAATCATGTATATCCTCCTACCCCAACCGACTGTCTGAATCGTATCCACGACACGACACATCCAGCTCCTCACCACTAAGTCAATGAATGCACCTAAACAACTAAATATGAACTAAGCTGACACACGTCCCTTACGTATCAGGAGCGACCCGAATACGATAGTTCGTGCCCTCTCACGCGTATCACATATCTGTATATGTACAAAGTACGTGCCAAGTTCATGGAGTTATGAGGATACTTCGCAAACATGGAGATGTCACATAACTCTAGGTCAATATGCATAATGAACAAAATAAAGATGATGCAATCCGTCGTTGCACCTAAGTCTATCTTGGATGCACAGTTTTTATAGAAAATAATTAAATACATAAGTAACATAAATGCAACATACTGTAAAAAATATAAATAAACAATCATCATGGCAAGGTATACTTGCATGTTATGTTCATGTTGAGTTATGATCCCAAAGTTTAACTAAGATCTATCCATGAACCAAAAATTTATGACCATCATGAATATCTACCAAGTTCAAAGAACATACAACTAAATATCATACACAAATATAATTACAAACAAGCACTACTAACTAGGAATGTGGGATTGATCTAAGTTGTCTATCATCTATGTCACATATGCCATTTATTAGTTATAAGATCTAGAACTAAGTCAAATTATTCTTATTTAATCAATATTTATTATTAAAATTTTGAATTATAAGTTATACATAAAAATAAATCATGTTTGCAAGTTCGGGATTCTTGGCACACAAATCAAGGCATTCTGTTGACCAAAAAGTTAACCAACTCAAATCCTAGATTTGTGTGTGGAACCCGGTAATTTCAGGGCTACATTAATGTTAGAATCGACGGGTTCACAAAATCACAAGTCTGTAAAGAGTTATGGCCAATATGGCGCACAGATGACAGTTTTCTGGTTACATCTATGTTGCATAAATTTTCTAGAATAGTAAACTAGCATATTTAATTCTGCGACAAATATATGTTATTATTTATCATATCAGTTTTTCGAAACTTTAAACGGATCATGATTCCGAGTTCGGGATCTCCCAAAATTTTGAAAATACCAAAACATGTTAGATTTTGTACAACCAACACTCCACGGTTTTACAGAAATTTTTGTACATAATTATTAAAAATAAATTACATATTCTAGAATCTAACCTCAAGATGGTTCTAGCACAAGAAACAAGAATGCTTTTGTAATCCGGAGCTAGGAGATATGGCTTCTCGAAGTTGAAGTAGACTTTAGATGAAAACCTCCACAAACCTCTTTCTCTCTCTCTCTCTCTCTCTCTCTCTCTCTCTCTCTCTCTTAAATTCGGCGGAAATAAGAAACCCTAAACACCTCTAAATATATAGATATAGGCATCATCTTACGGGTGGGTCAGGCAGGTTGGGTTAGGGCAAACTGTATATGCTAACTGGGTATTTAAATAGGTTTTAATATACATAAATTTATTTATTAAGCAGTTTTAACCTAATTAACTCCAAATAAATATGGAAAAAATCAGAAAAATTTAGAAAAATTTCAAAAATTATAAAATACCATTATAAATCCTAAAAAAATATTTGGGGTCCTTTTCTGGTCATAAGATTCTACAGTAAATTCTAAAAGTCCTAAAAAATTAGTTATTAACATATTTTAAATCCAAATAAATTTCTGAAATTCTAAATAAATATTAAAAATATATTTAAGCATTTTAACCCTAAAATAAATATTTGGTAAAAATATGCAAGTATGGTCTCACAGTAAATCATGAAAGCCCTAAAAAATTATATTTTCTAGGTTTTAAATAACCAAATATTTAGAAAAATCCAAAAAAAATCTAAAATAGCCTGAAAATGATTCTAAATAAGTATTTATATAAGTAATTAAATCAAATAAGTTATATTCTAATTAACCAATAAAATAGCCAAAATAAATCCAATAATTTAATAAAAATACTAAAATTAAAAATTAAGGGATTTACATGACACACACTTGATGCATCAATCTCGTAATTCTCCTAAATTGGACACAAATTATTATGAAGTCACAATACAAGTCATATAAACTTAGTTTTTCTTTCTATGGGTAGCCCTAAGCCATGGAAGGATTCCTAATGGTCAAATGCATGCATTATAATCTAATTTGAAGAAAAAATTCAAAATTATACCTATTGGGAGATAGATTTCCAATGAATTGCTCAAATGGCACAATTAGGACACAAGCTCCTTGTCAATTCCTCCTTCTCTAAGTGTTCCTTGCAATCCAAGCTCAATGCTCCTTAGGTGATAAAAATATAAGGGAATTGGAGTAATTTGAGGTAAAATTGATGGAGGGATAAAATGAATTAGGGAAGAACACAATTGGGGATCTAAAATAAAGTAAATTATGAAGAGGAGAGAGAATTTCTTCCTCTAATATGTGGTCGGCCCTTACTCCTCCTCCAAGCAACTACACAATGTCAACAATGCCCCACTAGCTAGTTATGATGTATTAATTAAGAGGGCTATATTAGAGAACTTCTAATTCTAACGAAAAACTAATTCTAATCTCCTTAACTAACTAAAGGGGATGAGTCTAATGGGTCTAGTCCAACTTGGTTCCAAGTGTTATGACTAGTCTAATTAGGTCCACTAGTGTCTAGTCCAAATAATAGGCTAGCCCACTAACCAATAAATAAGTAGCACATTATATTATATAAATATAACACTATACATAATAAATACAAAAAGACAAAACTACCCCTATCTAGAAATATGGTAGTGACAAATATTGAGTCTTATCGAGCGATAATGACCCCTACGTAACACATTTCAGCTACAAGTTGGAGAGATGGTGATCACGTTAGCTGACATTGCACATATTCTAGGTTTACCTATTACTAGTAACCCTATATATTTGGACGAGCAGTTAATACTTCTAAAGAATAATAAACAATAACCTCTTAATTATTTACTACTTGGAAAGAGCAAACAACAACCCCTCTTAATTTTTTCTATATGTAATTACCTAATTATCAATGTTAAATATAGTGAACAATTTAAATTAGAAAACATAGATAAAGACATTTTTGGAACAAAAATTTGCATGGTTGTGATGCCCCGCTCTGCGTAGAAGTATTACGCTAAAATTCTAAGACGGATCAGACAGTTGGAATATAAGTTGTGCAGGGAATCGAGATATTTGAAGTGGTGATGCAGTCTGCTTAACTTGGCCGAATGGAATATTTTATGGAGCGTGGTTCGATTGTATGGTTATGTCAAGTTAGAATACTGTGGATCGCGTCAGAGTATCTCTTAAGAAAGTGTTGGCGTATGGGAGATCGAGGCATACAGACTATATTCGTATAAGTGAGTGGATATGTCCCTTCTCCTCTACTCCTTCATGTTCTAATAAAATGAATGCTAGATTATCATAGCATTGCGTATAGGGTAATATAGCATTCATTTTATTAAGGCATGAAGGAGTAGAGGAGAAGGGACATATCTACTCACTTATATGAATATAGTCTATATTCCTCTATCCCCCATACGTCTACACTTCCTTAAGAGATACTCTGACGCAATGCAGAGTCTTCTAACTTGGCATAACCATACAATCGAACAACGCTCCATAAAATATTCCATCCGGTCAAGTTAAGCAGATTGCATCACCACTCCAAATATCTCGATTCCCAGCACAACTGATATCCCAACTGTCTGATCCGTTTTAAAATTTTAGCATAATGCCTCTACGTCAGAGCAGAGCATTACAATGATAAAGCCCCAACTTTTCTTATTATATAGTACTAGTATATATATGCACGTATGTTGCATATATTTTAATCATCTTTTAATTATCTTTTCTGTATTTGGGAAGAGCAAAATGCACTAGACAAGCAAATTATATTTTTTTTTTATTTTTTTCTTCTTATACGTAATTAACTAGCTGTTTTCATTAAATTTAATGAATATTTTTAACTAATAAAGTTAGATAGGACATATTTGAAAGAAAAAAATCACGATAAAGACAACTTTTCTTATTGTATATTACCATAGATATTATAGATACTATTATATATGCACTTTCATTGCACTTATTTCATACTACTTAAAAAGAGCAAAAAATAGTCATTTAAATTTGTACTAATTGAGAAAAGTAAACAACACTCCTTAATTGTTTTATTACTTGGGAAAACCAAACAACAACATCTTTTAATTTTCTATACGTACTCAAGTTAAATTAATTAACAATTTTAATTAATAAATATAGGTAAGAACATTTTAAAAAAAAACTTCTGCGAGCCCTAACATATTGTTTATGAAGGGAGAAAAATGGGGGAGAGGAAAAAGTTGAGGAAAAAATGGGAGAAAAAAAATGAAAAGTAATGGTATTTGGGAAGGGGGAGGAAAATGGAGTAAGAGAATTATAGGGGGGAATATGTGGCCCCACTAAATTTTTTTCGAAAAATAAAAAAGGGTGAGATAAATTTTTAAGAATTTACCCAATTATCCCTAAAAAACTTTAAAACCCCTATTCCTAGAAACCAAAATTACCTTTTTATTAGTAATGATTAATTTAATTGTAGTAATTAGTGGCAAATTAGGAAAAATAGATTTTTATTAATTTTTATTTTAGGTGTTGGTGCACTTAGGGGATTTATGGGATCATCAAAAAAAATTTTAAATTTATTTCATGTAGGAGACCCCTTGAGCAATTGCTAGCTTAATAGTATGTATTAGCGTAATTCTAGATTTTTTTTCTATGAGTATATACGTATATATATATATATATATATATATATATATATATATATATATATATATATATATATATATATTAAAGAAATTTAGAAAAGAAAAGAAAAGAAACTATTAAAAAAAACTAATACTATTAAAAATCTATTAATAAACTTATACTATTACTAATTCTATCCAACCCCTACCTATGCAACCACACCAACCTGTGGTAACTGCTGCATGTGAGCAGCCACACCCCCCCCCCCTTTAACCAAAAACTCCCATGCAAACCACTCCTTTGCTAATTAGCAACAAATGCCACATATTAAACCCACAGACCCGACCAAACCCCCCTCTCTTCCTCTCTTATAAATACTTATATATATATTCTATTCATCTAAAACCCTAAACCTAAATAATCTAAACCCTTCCTCTTCCCATCTAGACCTAGAGAGCGCAGAGAACCCCGCCATGCCGTCCAAACAGATCCCGACGACCGCGATCCCGCGCACTGCAGATTCCCACAGCGAGGTACCTGTGTTCCGGAGTTGTTTTCCGTCGACTCGCTCAACAAAATACCACCCCGTCTTTACCGGGATGCTCACCCCTTAACCCTATTCCATATATGTGTGATAGTAGACCTCGAACAACACGTAACCCTAGGTAAAAATAGCGCCAAAGTTGAAGAAAACAGACCAAATTCTGGGATCGCAGAAAACTGCAGTGACCATCCATGTTTCAGAGTTCGTATCTCCCACCGCAGAGATCCGAATTCGATGATTCTTTTTGGTATACGTAGACCACTTGATCTAGTTTAATTTCTGTTAAATAATTCTAGATTATTAACTGCTGTAGACAGAATTAAATTCGTTGAAAAACCCCGTGAACCCACTTTTCTAGATTTCCAAAAGTTGTGAAACGGAGCACGCCCCGCCAAACGGGACCGTCCCGCCGTGTACCAAGCATACCGAACGGTGCACGCAGAATAACCAGACACGTAAAAATTTGCAGAAACTGATTCGGACACGTATGCACGCCGGAATCAGCCCGTATTCGCGGACACACCCCGTGTCACAACTTTTGTATAAGTTGCGCGCATTTTCTGCACGATCGTCAGATTGCGACGAAACTTATGCCACTGGACTCGTGGTAATGCGCTGGTCCTGTGACCCAATTTTTACGTAATTCTGGGACAGTTGACCAAGTCGCCAATTGGTAGGCCCCACAGTTGACCTTTTGGACGAAATTGTGTTCGGCTCATCGAAATCCACAATTGGACATACCGTTGGGTTCGTATTGACATCTAGAGTTTGTTTGACCTATAATTTGCCCTATTTAGAGACTGTTATCCTTGGCATATTTTTCGGTACAAAGTGGGCCACACGTGGACCCCACTTTTATCCAAAATTACTGTTTTGCCCCTGTGTCCAAATTGGACGAAAGGGAAGTACATTTTAGCTATTTTGCTTATTTTGGGAACGTTGGTGATATTTATTTCAGCATCCAGAGAAATTTGTTCTGCGGCCATAGCTTCTGATCATGTGTGTTGGACTTCGGAACGTTACACTTTACAGCTTTCTTGCCAGGCAAGATACCTTGCCAAATTGCTTACAGTATTTTGCATGCTTAGTATATTTCTTTATATTTATTGCATTTCTGTATATTTCTTGCATGTGTAATTTTCTTTCAGTCATTACTATGTATTAGATATGTTGACACACACATGGCACTTAGTATCATCGAGGACAATCATTAGGCGCATGGCACTTAATAATTTTTATTTTAGGTGTTCGGGCACTTAGAGGATTTATGGGACCATTAGGAATTTTTCGAAATTTATTTCATGTAGGAGACCCCTTGAGCAGTTGCTAGCCTAACGGTGTGCATTATTCTAATATATAAATTTTCCTATGAGTATATATATATATATATATATATATATATATATATATATATATATATATATATATGTATATATATATTTAAAAAGAAAAAGGAAAAGAAAAGAAAAGAAAGTATTAATAAACTAATAATAATATAACTATTACTAATAACAAAGCAAACCAAACCAAAGCAACCATTCCAACGTTAGCAACTATTATAACACTAGCAAAACTTAGCAAGCAACTTAGCAAATTCCCAATAGGAATTCCCACAACACATTTTTTTTCCTTTAGCAACCACTTCCTATAAAAATACTAATAATAACTAATAAACTATTACTATTAATAAATAATTCCATTACTAACCCACTACTTACAACTTTAAGCAAACCAATGCAAACCAATTCCCATTACAAGTAGCAGCTGCCTAAGCCTACCCCACCCGCCACTTACTAGCAAAATGCACTAAGCAACTTTTTTTTTCAATCAAACAACAGACCCTTTGTGAGCATACTCCTTAGCCCCCACGGCTTCTAACCCAAACACCATATCTCCCTATATATATATATATATATATATATATATATATATATATATATATATATATATATATATATATATTCATCTAAACCCTAACCTAAATTATCCAAACCCTCCCTCTTCCCATATAGACCTAGAGAGCGCCGTCGCCACAGTCGGAGAACCCCGCCAGGCCGTCCAAACCAATCCCGACGACCGTGACCCCGCGCACTGCAGATTCCCACACGAGGTACCTTTGTTCCGGAGTTGCTTCCCGTCGACTCGCTCAACCAAACGCCGCTCCGTCTTCACCGGTATGCTCACCCCTTAACCCTCTTCCATATCTGTATGATAGCAGACCTCGAACAACATGAAACCCTAGGCGAAAACAGCGTCAAAGTTGGCACAAACAGACCAAATTCTGGGATCGCAGAAAACTGCGGTGACCACCCATGTTGCCGAGTTCGTATCTCCCACCACAGAGATCCGAATTCGATGATTCTTTTTTGTATGTGTAGACCACTTGACCTAGTTTATTTTTTATTAAATAACCCAATATTATTAACTGCTGAGGACGGAATTAAATTCGTCACAAAATCCCGCGAACCCACTTTTCAGATTTCTAAAAGTTGTGAAACGGAGCGTGCCCCGCCAAACGGGACCGCCCCGCCGTGTACCAAGTGTACCGAACGGTGCACGCAGCGTAACCGAACACGTAAAAATTTGTGGAAACTGATTCGGACGCGTGTGCGCGCTGGAATCAGCCCGTATCCGCGGACACACCCCGTGTCGCAACTTTTGTGGAAGTCGCGCGTATGTTGTGCACGCTTGTCAGATTGTAACAAAACTTGCACCACTGGACTCGTGGTAATGCGCTGGTCCTGTGACCCAATTTTCACGTAATTCTGAGATGGTTGACCAAGTCGCCAATTGGCGGGTCCCTCAGTTGACTTTTTGGACAAAATTGTGTTCGGCCCATCAGAATCTACATTTGGACATACCGTTGTGTTCGTATTGACATTTAGAATTATTTGACCTATAATTTGTCCTATTTAGATACTGTTATCCTTGGCACGCTTTTCGGTGCAAAGTGGGCCACATGTGGACCCCGCTTTGACCCGAAATTACCGTTTTGCCCCTGTGTCCAAATTGGACGAAAGGGAAGTGCTTTTTAGCTATTTTGCTTATTCTGGGAACGTTGGTGATGTTTATTTCAGCATCCGGAGACATTTGTTCTGCGGTCATAGCTTTTGCTCTTGTGCGTTTGACTTCTGGATAGTACACCTTGCAGCTTTCTTACGAGGCAAGATACCTTGCCAAATTGCTTACAGTATTTTGCATTCTTAGTATATTTCTTTATATTTATTATATTTTTGTTTATTTATTGTATGTGTAGTTTCTTTCAGTCATACTATATATTAGATATGTTGACACACATATGGCACCTAGTATCATGAGAGGACAATCATTAGGCGTATGGGCTTTTAACTACTCTGATAAACCGTAGTATATAGCTCGCGCTACGGGCGTGTGTCGCACTGGTCGCTACCCCCGCGGTATGTCGATTTCTGGAGTCTCGCTGGTCGCTACCCCCACGGTATGTCGATTTCTGATGTCCATTGACGTGTGTGTGAGTTGTGAGGTAGATCGAGTAGCCTACCCTTGTCCATACATCAAAAAGTTGTCCTCATTTGTATTCATATAGATTGTCTTGTATAGCGTACTTATTTATTTTCAAATTATATGTATGTTTACTGTATTCAAGTTGGCTCGCTTTCTGTATCTTGTTACGTCCCTCTGAGGATCTGGTCCTCTGCCAGGTATATTTGTTCTTGAGTATTTGCAGGAGCGCGGATTTGGATGGTTATATATGTTTCGTGGATGTCCTCTCTTCGAGCCCATGATTGCTAGCTGGTGTTCTTATATGGTGTTGTTGTGTTGTACTTATTTTGTATTTGCTCTTACATTCGAGTTGGTAGTAGATTTGTTTCCATCCAACTATCATCCTTAGATACTTATGTTGAGATCTAGTTATATAGATACTGGTTATTTATTTATATTGATTTTCTGTGGATGAGATTTAGATTGTACCATGTGACTTGTGACATATGTTTATACCACTTGTGGATTTTATATTCATATTACAGCGTACGTATGGGTTTGGTTTCCATATATTGGAGTTGTCATATCCATGCGGCTGGCATGCTTACGTGTTCCTAATCTTACGTATTTTGGGACTGGGGCGTGACATGTTTTTATGGTGGCCCATGCAGGTCGAGAATATATTGTCTCGGTTACGTTATTGTACCGAACAAGCCTGCACCTAGGAATAGAGTATAGGATCTCATCCATAATTGACTATGATTTGCTTTTCTTCCAATCCATTCTATCTGAATAATTGCATCCTGCTTGATTCTTGTACTTCCCTAATAGTTCTTTGAGTATAGCCTTCTGCTAGAATATAGGAACCCCTGTTATTAGGATGATAATTATGGTAGCACACCTATTAAGAATACAGCGAGAATATAGATACATCACTAAGTTTAGAATATCTAGTGAACCCTAGAATTCCTTATCACTAGAATTGGTTTACCATTACCCCTTGATGTATTATGAGGAGCTGTGAGTAATATAGATACTACTAGAGTTAGTTAGAAGTTCTACTATAATGTTTGACCCTAGTATTAAGGAACTAATAGAAAACCAAAATTGAATATTAGGACTGAACCTAACCTTCATAGTTAGATAAGTAGTGGAGAACTATAAAACTTAGATCATTGTCTTATTAGTAGCAGACGGCACCTTAGGAAGCCTAGAGGATTGTAAACAATATTTTTTCTTAATCATACCTCGAACATAGCAACTAGCATACCACTCCCTCTTAGAAAACTATGATGCTATCTACAGCCTCTATTTTAATTTTATATATTGTTCCTTTGTGACCTTAGCGTTCGCTACTTGTGCGACGACTAAATTTTGTTCCTCTATTCTTCATCTTTCAACTCGTGCCATCTGACACTTCTGATTATAGACCAAGTGATTTTATTCTATGTTAGGATATATATAGCTTGCTAGGATTATAATCGTTAATGTTAAATTTTGAAATTATGTGCTTAGTAGTTAGAACTTGATGGTTTAAGCTATTCTTGTAGATTGAGACCTGGTGCTTATCCCTTAGTTTTAAATTGCAAAACATATACCCCCACCACGATACGAGTTATATCCACTTTTCCCTTGAAGGCCAGTAACTTTCCATTCTTACTATTGACACTTGCACTAAGACTAAGACTTAGTACGGCCATGACCTATGTAATGTAAGAGGATACCCTAATAAGTACCAAGATCCCTTCCCGTAGACCTTAACAGGAGTTTCTACGGTATCCTTAAGGCAATTACAGTATTAGTTTATTGTTATAAGTTGGGTAGTATACCTCACAACCTAGTATCACATAGTCTTTTGTCCTATTATTGAAGTGTAGCTGAATGACATTTAATTGTATGCTAGCGTAAGACGATAGTGTTTATTCAGACCGTAGAACTTAGAGGCTCATACCCCTACTCTGTCGACTATCGACTTAGACAAAGAATTAGTATGACAACTGTAGAGATTATGGAGTCTTATCTTTTGTGAACTTGAATTGTTATGTACCTTCTTTCATCATAATCCAGCGTATTTATGTTTGCTGTACTACCTTGACTTATGCTGCTATTATAGCCTAGTTTTTGTAAGCTTATTCTTTTATCGAGCTTGCTCATGGCATATGTATTATTGGGTGCACACAATAATACAATTGCCTAATCAGAATCGGTGTATTAAGGTCTAGCTAACCTTGCGCTTGGTTCGCTCTTCGCATGACTACTTTACGTGGATTGAGATATATGGTAGTAGACGGATATACTTGCTCCTAGACATGTCTGACACATCGTATCGGTTACATAACTGTACTGATACGAGCATGTAAATAGGAAATTACCAAAAATAGAATTTCAATCCACAACTGTCCTGACCACTCCCTTTTCGAATTCTTTAATCTCTTTGAACCTCGTACTTGTATTCTATCACCTTTACCTTGAATTCTTTATTATTGCTCTCCGTCTTCCCTTATTTCGGAAAGACGAAACCTCGTGCTAGTATAAGTTGACACTGATAGTACTAGATGTACCACATAAGGCTAATCACATGACTTAGTGACTCTCTTTTATAAATGATTAAGGGCATATCATAGATGATATGTTGGTGTTAAAACTTTAAGGATTGAATAACATGATTAAATAATTTGAGGAATAGTTTTCCTAGATGCATAGCCTTAGGTGATAGATGGATAAATTTTAAGTTCGGTAGATTATGAACCCTCACCCAAAATTAGGCCTACTTGGCTGACATAATGAGACCAAGGTTAGATTGAGTCCAGTTAGAGATAGAACACAATAATTTTATTTTATTCTTGCAATAATTATATCTCTTATCGCACCTTACCGTGTTTCGATAATTGGAGCACTACACTAGCTACTGCCTTCCTACGAATTCTACACCCTTATCCTAGACGTGCCCATCATCCAATTCTCATCTTTGTGCAATTTTCTAATTGTTTGGCGCTTTATGCAAAAGAGTATTTTGGTGTCCACACCGTTGGACATGACACATGAAGAAACATATTTTTTCGCTCATGTGGATTTTCCCATGATTTTTCGAGATGTGCAACACGCAACATCGCCCACTCCTTTAAACCTAGCCTTGCATTTTAAACAATGCAAATCTTATACCATCCTTGCATTCTATCGCGGCTTAGTTTTAATTTCGAGGACGAAATTTTTATAAGTTGGGTAGAATATAAAACCCCTATTTTTAAAAACCGTATTTTTTTAATTAATAATTTAATTATAGTAATTATGTACTAATTAGGAGAAATAGATTTTTAATAATTTTTATTTTAGGTGTTCGGGCACTTAGAGGATTTATGGGACCATTAGAAATTTTTCGGAATTTATTTCATGTAGGAGACCCCTTGAGCAGTTGCTAGCCTAACGGTGTACATTATTCTAATCTATAAATTTTCCTATGAGTATATATATATATATATATATATATATATATATATATAAACAAATATATATATGTATATATATATGTATATATATATATATTTAAAAAGAAAAAGAAAAAGGAAAAGAAAAGAAAAGAAAAGAAAAGAAAGTATTAATAAACTAATAATAATATAACTATTACTAATAACAAAGCAAACCAAACCAAAGCAACCATTCCAACGTTAGCAACTATTATAACACTAGCAAAACTTAGCAAGCAACTTAGCAAATTCCCAATAGGAATTTCCACAGCACATTTTCTTTCCTTTAGCAACCACTTCCTATAAAAATAGTAATAATAACTAATAAACTATTACTATTAATAAATAATTCCATTACTAACCCACTACTTACAACTTTAAGCAAACCAATGCAAACCAATTCCCATTACAAGTAGCAGCCGCCTAAGCCTACCCCACCCGCCACTTACTAGCAAAATGCACTAAGCAACTTTTTTTTCAATCAAACAACAGACCCTTTGTGAGCATACTCCTTAGCCCCCGCGGCTTCTAACCCAAACACCCTCTCTCCATATATATATATATATATATATATATATATATATATATATATATATATATTTATTTATTTATTTATTTATTTATTTATTTAAACCCTAACCTAAATTATCCAAACCCTCCCTCTTTCCATCTAGACCTAGAGAGCACCGTCGCCGCAGTCGGAGAACCCCGCCAGGCCGTCCAAACCAATCCCGACGACCGCGACCCCGCGCACTGCAGATTCCCACACGAGGTACCTTTGTTCCGGAGTTGCTTCCCGTCGACTCGCTCAACCAAATGCCGCTCCGTCTTCACCGGTATGCTCACCCCTTAACCCTCTTCCATATCTGTATGATAGCAGACCTCGAACAAAACGAAACCCTAGACGAAAACAGCGTCAAAGTTGGCGCAAACAGACCAAATTCTGGGATCGTAGAAAACTGCGGTGACCACCCATGTTGCTGAGTTCGTATCTCCCACCACAGAGATCCAAATTCGATGATTCTTTTTTGTATGCGTAGACCACTTGAACTAGTTTATTTTCTGCTAAATAATCCTAGATTATTAACTGCTGAGGACGGAATTAAATTTGTCACAAAACCCCGTGAACCCACTTTTTCATATTTCCAAAAGTTGTGGAACGGAGCGCGTCCCGCCAAACGGGACCGCCCCGCCGTGTACCAAGTGTACCGAACGGTGCATGCAGCGTAACCAGACACATAAAAATTTGTGGAAACTGATTCGGACGCGTGTGCGCGCTGAAATCAGCCCGTATCCGCGGACATACCCCGTATCGCAACTTTTGTGGAAGTCACGCGTATTTTGTGTACGCTTGTCAGATTGTAACGAAACTTGCGCCACTGGACTCGTGGTAACACGCTGGTCCTGTGACCCAATTTTCACATAATTCTGAGACGGTTGACCAAGTCGCCAATTGGCGGGCCCCTCAGTTGACTTTTTGGACAAAATTGTATTCGGCCCATCAGAATCCACATTTGGATATACCGTTGGGTTCATATTAACATTTAGAGTTATTTGACCTATAATTTATCCCATTTACAGACTGTTACCCTTGGCACGCTTTTCGGTGCAAAGTGGGCCACATGTGGACCCCACTTTGACCCAAAATTACCGTTTTGCTCCTGTGTCCAAATTGGACGAAAGGAAAGTGCTTTTTAGCTATTTTTCTTATTCTGGGAACGTTGGTGATATTTATTTCAGCATCCGGAGACATTCGTTCTGCGGCCATAGCTTTTGCTCCTGTGCGTTTGACTTCTGGATAGTACACCTTGTAGCTTTCTTACGAGGCAAGATACCTTGCCAAATTGCTTACAGTATTTTGCATGCTTAGTATATTTCTTTATATTTATTATATTTATGTTTATTTATTGCATGTGTAGTTTCTTTCAGTCATACTATATATTAGATATGTTGACACACACATGGCACCTAGTATCATGAGAGGACAATTATTAGGCGTATGGGCTTTTAACCACTCTGGTAAACCGTAGTATATAGCTCGCACTACGGGTGTGTGTCGCACTGGTCGCTACCCTCGCGGTATGTCAATTTTTGGAGTCTCGCTGGTCGCTACCCCCGCGGTATGTCGATTTTTGATGTCCATTGACGTGTATGTGAGTTGTGAGGTAGATCGAGTAGCCTACCCTTGCCCATACGTCAAAAAGTTGTCCTCGTTTGCATTCATATAGATTGTCTTGTACAGCGTACTTATTTATTTTCAAATTATATGCATGTTTATTGTATTCAAGTTGGCTCGCTTTCTGTATCTTGTTACGTCCCTCTGAGGACCTGGTTCTCTGCCAGGTGTATTTGTTCTTGAGTATTTGCAGGAGCGCGGATTTGGATGGTTATATATGTTTCGTGGATGTCCTCTTTTCGAGCCCGTGATTGCTAGCTGGTGTTCTTATATGGTGTTGTTGTATTGTACTTATTTTGTATTTACTCTTACATTCGAGTTGGTAGTGGATTTGTTTCCATCCAACTATCATCCTTAGATACAAATGTTGAGATCTAGTTATATAGATGCTGGTTATTCATTTATATTAATTTTTTGTGGATGAGATTTAGATTGTACCTTGTGACTTGTGACATATATTTATACCACTTGTGGATTTTATATTCATATTACAGCGTACGTATGGGTTTGGTTTCCATATATTGGAGTTGTCATATCCACGCGGCTGGCATGCTTACGTGTTCCTAGTCCTACGTATTTTGGGACTGGGGCGTGACAATATTGTTTGACCCTAGTATTGAGGAACCAATAGAAATCCAAGGTTAAATATTAGGACTGGACCTAACTCTTATGGTGAGATAATATTAGAACTATAAACTTAGATCATTGTCTTATTAGTAGCAGACAGTACCTTAGGAAGCCAAGAGCAATAAATATAGCATTTCTCTTGATCATACCTCGAACATAACAACTAGCATACCACTCCTCCTTAGAAAACCATGATGCTATCTAGAGCCCTCTATTTTAATTTCATATATTGTTCCTCTGCGACCTTAGCGTTCGCTAATTGTGCGACGACTAAATTTTGTTCCTCTATTCTTCATCTTTCAACTCGTGCCATCTGACACTTCTGATTGTAGGCCAGGTGATTTATTCTGTGTTAAGGACATATAGTTGCTGGGATTCTAGTTGTTAATATTAAATTTTAAAATTGTGTGCTTAGTAGTTAAAACTTGATGGTTTAAGCTATTCTTGTAGATTGAGACCTGGTGCTTATCCCTTAGTTTTAAATTGCGTAATATATACCCCACCTCAATACGAGTTATATTCCCTTTCCCTTGAGACCAGCAACTGTTCCATTCTTACTATTGACACTTGCACTAAGGCTAAGACTTAGGACGACCATGACCTATGTAATGAAAGAGGATACCCTAATAAGTACCAAGACCCCCTTCTCGTAGACCTTAACAGGAGTTTCTACGGTATCCTTAAGGCAATTACAGTATTAGTTTATTGTTATAAGTTGGGTAGTATACCTCACAACCTAGTATCACATAGTCTTTTGCCCTATTATTGAAGTGTGATTGAACAACATTAACTGTATGCTAGCTTAGGACGACAGTATTTTTTTTCAGACTGTAGAACTTAGAGGCTATATTCCTACTTTGTCGACTATCGACTTAGACAAGGAATTAGTATGACAACTGTAGAGATTATAGAGTCTTATCTTCTTTGAGAACTGGGATTATTTTATAACTTCTCTCATCATAATCTAGCGTACTTATATTTTCTGTACTACCTTGAATTATGCTGCTATTATAGCCTAGTTTTTGCAAGCTTATTCTTTTATCGAGCTTGCTCATGACATATGTATTATTGGATGCACACAATGATACAATTGCCTAATCAGAATCAGTGTATTAAGGTCTATCTAACCTTAGTGCGCTTGGTTCGCTCTTCGCATGACTACTTTACGTGGATTGAGATATATGGTAGTAGACGGATATACTTGCCCCTAGACATGTCTGACATATCGTATCGGTTACATAACTGTACTGATATGAACATATAAATAGAAAATTATCAAAAATAGGATTTCAATCCACAACTGTCCTGACAACTCTTTTTTCGAATTCTTTAATCTCTTTGAACCTCGTACTTGTATTCTATCACCTTCACCTTGAATTCTTTATTATTTCTCTCCGTCTTCCCTTATTTCGGAAAGACGAAACCTCGTGATGGTATAAGTTGACACTGATAAGTACTAGATATACCCCATAAGGCTAATCACATGACTTAGTGACTCTCTTTTATAATTGATTAAGGACACATCATAGGTGATATGTTTGATGTTAAAACTTTGATGATTGAATAACATGATTAAATAATCTGAGGAATAGTTTTCCTAGATGTATAGCCTTAGGTGATAGATAGGTAAATTTTAAGTTCGGTAGATTGTGAACCCCTCACCCAAAATTAGACCTACTTGGCTGAGATAGTGAGACTAAGGCTAGATTGATTCCAGTTAGAGATAGAACACGATATTTTTATTTAATTTTTGCAATAATTGTATCACTTAGCGTACCTTACCGTACTTCGATAATTGGAGCACTACACTAGCCACTGCCTTCCTATAAATTCTACACCCTTATCCTAGACGTGCCCGTCATCCAATTCTCATCTTTGTATAATTTTCCAATTGTTTGGCGCTTTTATGCAAAAGAGCATTTAGGTGTCCACACCATTGGACATGACACATGAAGAAACCTATTTTTCGCTCATGTAGATTTTTCCCATAATTTTTTGGGATGTGCAACGCGCAACATCGCCCACCCCTTTAAACCTAGTCTTGCATTTTAAACAATACAAATCTTATACCACCCTTGACTTTCTACCGCGGCTTAATTTTAATTTCGAGGACGAAATTTTTATAAGTTGGGTAGAATGTAAAACCCCTATTCCTAAAAACCGTAATTACCTTTTATTAGTAATTATTAATTATTAATTTAATTGTAGTAATTAGTGGCTAATTAGGAGAAATATATTTTTATTAATTTTTATTTTAGGTGTTGGTGCACTTAGGGGATTTATGGGACCATCAGAAATTTTTCCGAATTTATTTCATGTAGGAGACCCCTTGAGCAATTGCTAGCTTAATAGTATGTATTAGCGTAATTCTAGATTTTTCCTATGAGTATATACGTATATATAAATATATATATATATATATATATATATATATATATATATATATATATATATATATATATATATATATATATATATATATACATATACATATATATTTTAAAGAAATTTAGAAAAGAAAAGAAAAGAAAAGAAAAGAAACTATTAAAAAAAAACTAATACTATTAAAAATCTATTAATAAACTTATACTATAACTAATTCTATCCAACCCCTACCTATGCAACCACACCAACCCGTGGCAACTGCTGCATGTGAGCAGCCACCCCCCTCCCCTTTAAGCAAAAATTCCCATGCAAACCACTCATTTGCTAATTAGCAACAAACCCCACATATTAAACCCACAGACCCGACCAAACCCCCCTCTCTTCCTCTCTTATAAATACTTATATATATATTCTATTCATCTAAAACCCTAAATCTAAATCATCCAAACCCTTTCTCTTCCCATCTAGACCTAGAGAGCCCCGCCACCGCAGCCGGAGAACCCCGCCAGGCCGTCCAAACAGATCCCGACGACCGCGACCCCGCGCACTGCAGATTCCCACAGCGAGGTACCTGTGTTCCGGAGTTGTTTTCCGTCAACTCGCTCAACCAAATGCCACCCCATCTTTACTGGTATGCTCACCCCTTAACCCTTTTCCATATCTGTGTGATAGTAGACCTCGAACAACACGTAACCCTAGGCGAAAACAGCGTCAAAGTTGGCGGAAACAGACCGAATTCTGGGATCGCAGAAAACTGCGGTGACCACCCATGTTTCAGAGTTCGTATCTTCCACCAAAGATATCCGAATTTAATGATTCTTTTTGGTAATGCGCTGGTCTTGTGACCCAATTTTCACGCAATTCTGGGACAGTTGACCAAGTCACCAATTTTCAGGCCCCACAATTGACCTTTTGGACAAAATTGTGTTCAGCTCATCGAAATTCATAATTGGACATACCATTGGGTTTGTATTGACATCTAGAGTTTATTTGACCTATAATTTGTCCTATTTAGATACTGTTACCCTTGGCACATTTTTCGGTACAAAATGGGCCACACGTGGACCCAACTTTTATCCGAAATTACCGTTTTGTCCCTGTGTCCAAATTGGACGAAAGGGAAGTACTTTTTAGCTATTTTGCTTATTTTGGGAACGTTAGTGATATTTATTTTAGCATCCGGAGATATTTGTTCTGCGGCCATAGCTTCTGATCCTGTGTGTTGGACTTCGGGACGTTACACTTTACAACTTTCTTGCCAGACAAGATACCTTGCCAAATTGCTTACAGTATTTTGCATGCTTAGTATATTTCTGTATATTTATTGCATTTCTGTATATTTCTTGCATGTATAGTTTTCTTTCAGTCATTACTATGTATTAGATATGTTGACACACACATGGCACTTAGTATCATCGAGGACAATCATTAGGTGTATGGGCTTTTAACCACTCCGGTAAACCGTAGTAACTAGCACACACTATGGTGGTCGTGTCCGATGGTCGCTACCCCCGAGGTATGTCGATTGATGGAGTCCGAGGGTCGCTACCCCAGAGGTATGTCAGCTGATGATGTCCACTAACGAGTGTATGAGTTGTGAGGATTAGATCGAGTAGCCTACCCTTGCCCATACGTCGAAAAGTTGTCCTCATTTGCATTCATATAGATTGTCTTGTACAACGTACTTATATATTTTCAAATATTATGCATGTTTACTGTAGTCAAATTGGCTTGCTTCTATGTATCTTGGTACGTCCCTCTGAGGACCTGGTCCCTTTCCAGGTGTATCTGTTCTTGAGTATTGCAGGAGCGCAAATTTGGATGGTTACATATGTTTCGAGGATGTCTTCTCTTCGAGCCCTGTGGTTGTTAGCTGGTATTCTTATATTGTGTTTATTGTGTTGTAGTTTTTCATTCGAGTTGGTAGTGGATTTGTTTCCATCCAACCATCATCCTTAGATACTTATATTAAGATCTAGCTTCATAGATACTGGTTATTTATTTATATTTGATTTCGTGGATGAGATTTAGATTATACCATGTGACTTGTGACACATGTTTATACCACTTGTGGATTGATATTCATATTACAGCGTACGTGTGGATTTTGGTTTCCATATATTGGAGTGCCATATCCATGCGGCTGGCATGCTTACGTGTCCTAGTCCTACGTATTTTTGGGACTGGGGCGTGACAAAAACTAAGAATAAATTATGATTTTTTTTTTAAAAAGACTAAATAGTAATTTATATCTTTATCCCGCAAACAAATATTTTTTAAATTTTTCTTCCTCTACTTTTTGGTCATCCAAACAAGAGAAGAAAAAATTAATTTCACCTTCATTTTACTCCTCTTTATTTTCTTTCCTCTCAAATCTTTCTTTCCCTCCTAAAAAAATTTCCAAACACACCTTAATTTTTTATATTTAGCAATATAGATATGTTATTTCTAAAGGCACATCATTCTTTGCTCAGGACAGCCCATTACTTGGTGCTAGTCCAGACTGAACCAATTTTTACTCTTATCAACTCAAAAATTTCTTTGGGGCTGTCCACACCCCTCATCTACATCTCCACTCTTTTCCTCTCCTCTCCTCGCCGTCGACGTCCCCGCGCTCCTCTCCATCGGCGTCTGACCCCTCTAACGCCTGGACCGTCTCCGCCTACGCCGGCGCCCCCGCGCTCCTCGATGTTTGTCGCCCCGGTGACGAGTCCCCCGCCGTCAACACGCTCATTGCGGGGTCACTCAAGAAGGTCTGCGTTGCAGCGGCACCAAAGGCGTCGAGGAGGGAGGGGACCTTGGTGACGACGAGCAGGAGGAGGTAGAGCCCCGCCATGGCGAGTAGGAGGTGCTGAAGCCGACATCTCCTAGGGCTTTGGCCGCTAGGGCTAGGGTCGGAGGCGGCGCCCCCGCGCTCCTCGTCGTCGGCGGCGGCGTCCTCGTGCTCCTTGCCGTCGGTGCCCGACCACTCCAACGCCTGAACCGTCTCCGCCTACGCCGGCGCTCCCGCGCTCCTCATCCCCAAGGTCCCCTCCCTCCCCCAATGCCCGGACCGTCTCCACCTACGCCGGGTCTCCCGCCATCCACGCGCTCACCGCGGGGTCGCTCAAGAACGTCTTCGCCACGGCGACACTGGAGGCATCGAGGAGGGAGGGGACCTTGGTGGCGAGGAAGAGGTAGAACCATCGTCGTCGAGGACTTCAAAAATTTGACTGTCCAGTTCTAAAGATAACGGACTGTCGAAAAAATTTAGAGTCCTTTCTATTGGAATGACTGTCAATTTTTTTGACAATCCTAAAGATAACGGACTGTCAAAATTTTTGACAATTCTATTTGGGATGAGGAGTGCCAAAAAAATTTGACAGTCCTAGGAAGGACTATAAAAAAAATTGGAAAACCACGAGTAAAAAATTTCGATGACAAACTTGTAAATAAAAAAAAAAGTTGGGTTGTCCTGAACAACTTTTGATGTGCCTCTAAAAACAACCTATAGAATTGAAAGATAATATAGCCGAGCCAAGCCGTGGCGCGTGCAAGCCACAAATTTAACGGTTACAGAGATCCTTTCTCTATGGAGAGAGAAGGGGGGTCTTCCTTCCAGAAAACTGCCTCTTCCCAAAATAACCCCAAACCCTATCCCTTCAAAAACCAAATCTCTCTCTCCTGTCCCCCCTCTCTCCCCGCCGCCGCTTAAAATTCCTAGGTATTCACCCATCCCTCAATTTTTAGGGGTTTTCTATTATTCTTTGATTTTAATAATTTAGTTCCTTTTTTCTTATGATTGATCATGTTGTTCTGATGACTCAATTGGATGCTGTAGGCTCTTCGAATCGGATTGAATCATCGTTCAGTGTCCTATTAAAATCTATTTTTTGTTAGTGATGGAATTGATAACATTTTTTGTAAATTAGTGAATCACATCAGTTTCGTTTTTTTTTTTCCTGAATTATTTCGTGTTCATGACTATCGATTGTTTATTATCAATGCAGAGTTGGCTATTATGACGAATTTTTTTATCTCGTTTCGTTTCTAATTTTAATAACCGGTTTCGGATTGGAGAACCGGACATGTCGGTATTGGGAATTCAAAAAATAGAAAAGATAAAATAAAGAATCAAAAGTTATTAGAAATTGAGAAGTTAAACCGATACGTTTACAATTCTATATCTAAGTTATTTTTACGTTAGCATGATCGCTGGTCATACTTTTTTTGTCAAATCCTTTATATAGTTTTCCTATGCTACATAGCCAACTCGTGGGTGTATGCTTGGCAATTGTTGGGTAGCGGTTTTGAGGTATTTCTAAAGTGCCGGTTATGAGCGGTTACGAGGGATCCGGTTTTGGATGATTTTAAGAAGCGACTTTTAAGCTAGTCCAATCTATGCTTGATAATTCATTAGCGAACGGTTCTGATTTTTTTTTTTTAAGAATAAAATTATCTATGTCCATATATATAAAAAAGCCCCCGAAGCAAGATTATAGCACTGTCTATTGTCATGTCACATCAATGAAATGTTGTCACTCTCAATTTGATATTACGTGATTAGGAATTTATGACCAACCTAAATTCTTCTTATATTTGTTATTTATACATATTAAATTTATGTTATTATCAATTGTTTAAGCACATAAGCGCCGGTTGGAGGAAGGAGTATCGCCGACGAGCAAATCAAAGACGAGAAAGAGGGAATAGGATATTAGACTATTTTAAGTAGTAGTTGTAATTATATTTGTTAGACGAGGGCATAAATGGAAAAATAATAATAATAAAACCCTTAAAATCCACCGATTTGAATGTTTATAAAGACACCCAAAATTATATTAAGCTGGTTTCAGGGGGGTTTGAGCCGACCCAAACAAGTACCTCAAAAAAATTACCAAGCATGATTTTTTTTAAACACCTCGTAAACGGTCGGCTAAAAAATCCTCTAAAGCCGGTGACAACACCATTGCAAAGCAGCCCTTAGGTTGCATTTGAACAGATACAGATACAATACAAATAGTGATACAAAATATACCATTTAAAAAAAATTGTGATACGGATATTGTGCATGTATACAATTATATATACACATAAAAATATATTTCTATACGTACTTTATGTATTACATCTTAATAATATATTTATTTAAGCATATTTTGGGTAGTAAGTAGGTTCCAAAATATCTGAAAATGATTCAATGCAAAGAAATATTACTTTTTTATATCTCAATTATGTTTGGCATGATCACAAAGATGTCAAAATTATTTTCAATTATGTTTTGGACCTCTTTAGAGCCTAGATATGGGTGAGCCTTATCCAACAAGAGTTCAAAGAACTATCATGCCTAATACGTGTCGGATATTGGTAAGGGAACGAATATAGCCTAGCAAGCAAGAAAGTACGGACACGCCAAAAAAATGATGCATGATTGTATTGCATTGTGTCCATCATGTATCAAACACCCACAGACACTCTAAAATACACTAGGACACACGAAATATGTTCTGAATTTGTGTCGTCATGACCGAAATGTATTGTGTCGTATTCGTGTCTGTGCAACATATGATACGGTTTTCGCGAGGAGTATCTACGCGACATAGCCAACCATATTTTGATGGGAGAAGGCTTGGATGATGATGATTCAACTAAATTTCCAAACCCGATAAGCGATCAAAAGTTAAAATCATGGTTATATGATCTATGTTTCAGACAAATGAATATGAGAAGACACAATACACATACAAATGAATATGAGAAGACACGATACACATACAATGAACAAACACACCACCTATTTGACGTGTCCTAGTTTATTTTGGAGGGTCTAAGTCATTTGCAATAAGTAGCCGATATGACACCACACATAGTAATAAAGTTACCTTTTAGGAAAATCAATAATGAAGCATTACCATGATCAAATTGGTATAATTCCATGTGTGTTATACTTTAGTCCATTTTTAAAGCACCTGCTCTTGCATCAACTTGACAACATTGGGGATGATTTTTTATTTTTGTTTTGTAAAATATGCTTGAAGTGTGTGCCACAATGAGATTTGAAACTGGGTTGCTATGATTCCCATGTTAAAGCTCCTGTCACTGCACCAAAACTTCAGTAGGGTAAGGGTCCAAAACTTCAGTAGGGTAAGGGTTGAGGATTATATTTTTCTTTTATTTGCTTGGCCCTGCATGACAAATGCTCATTTTATGGACTGAGAGATGGATTCACACAAGGTATAATAATTTTATAAAAGCTTATTAAAATGTCGGCAAATGAGATTTTGACCTGAGTTGTTGTAGTACCACGATAAAATCCCTGCCATTGCACCAAAATCCAGAGTTGTGATTAGGGTTGAGTGTTAAAATTTATATTATCACAACACTTATTGGAGGATGTTATGTATTGCACTTTGATTATGTGAAAATAGTAGTGTGTTGATAATTTTTGAAAGTATTAATTATCATGCATTATATTCTATGGTTTTATAATTTGGTACTGATAATGTAGTGAATCAGTGGAATTTCTTTCTTTTTCTTCTTTGTATTAAATACAAATCCATATTTTAGTCCTTAGTATGTTCTTGAAGTTTCCATCATTTATGTCAAAATTTTGCAAATTTGCTATGTTGCATAGAGATGTATATTGGTAGAGCTACTTATATAACTACGTCCACTTTCCCTTCCTTTTGGTATAACATAATTTTCTCTAAGACCAGTTGTGGTATATGGTTCTTGACCTACCATTTTACTATATAAATACTTTTGTTGGAGATCAAGATGGAGGGTTCAATTTGAAATTTGTATTCTCAGGTTTAATTAAGTTATTTTTGAGATTTGTTCAGTTCTTTGACTTTAGCTTATATATTAGCAATGATTCTAATTTAGTACTGATAGACAACTGAAGCATTAAAATTGCTTGTTCTAACTACATCCACTTTCCCTTCTTTCTGGTATAACATAATTTTCTCCAAGACCAGTTGTGGTATATGGTTCTTGACCTACCATTTTACTATATGAATACTTTTGCTGGAGATCAAGATGGAGGGTTCAACTTGAAATTTGTATTCTCAGGTTTAATTAAGTTATTTTTGAGATTTGTTCAGTTCTTTGACTTTAGCTTATATTATTAGCAATGATTCTAATTTAAGACTGATAGACAACTGAAGCATTAAAATTTCTTACATTTCTCATATTTTTCTAAGATCATTATTTTAAATTTCTCTATCATGTCTAGATAAGTACTTCTGGTAGACATCAAGATGGAGGTTTTTTATTGAAACAAACTGCTGGCAATAATAGATTTATTTGAGTTAAAAGATGGCTGCCGGCCAACAAAAGAAGATTAGTAAACTTCGTCTGCATGAACATCATAAAGGAAAAAAGAGAAAGAAGGTGGACTCATCTGACTATGTGTTGAATTTGTCGCCTCGTATACACTTGGAGTGGGATAACCTTCAAAATACAGTTGTAGCTAAAAGAGAACAGATTGGGATAGCCTGGTCTGACATGGCCTCTTTTCTTGAATTTCTTCCCAAATCTCGTAATGGCTTAGTGGATGTGCTCTTTGTACCGAAGGACATATTTGGTTTGAATGATCTAATGGATGTGCTCTCATATGAGGTATGTTAATTATACATGGAAACTGTCTTTTTATGTGTTACTTTTCTGATTAATCATTTGTACCTATTATATATATTATTTGATTCTTTGTCTTCTCACAGGTTTGGGCAACCTGTCTATCAGATTCAGAGAGGAAGCTTCTCACACAGTTTCTTCCTGATGGAACCGTGGCAGAACAAACAGTTCATTCATTGCTCACAGGGGAGAACCATCACTTCGGAAATCCTTTTATTAAATGGTAAGCTAACTTTCGTTAGTTGAGTTTGGTCTGTTGCATGCGACATTTTGAATCATCTCATATTGTAAGACTTGCATTTTGTGCTGTCAGCAATCTAATATTTCTCCACATTGTAGATTAATCTTCACTCTCCCTTCTAGTTATGTAGTCCACATTCATTAAAGAGGAAATATTCCCTTCATTTAAATAAATAAGCTCTTTCACAATGTTTATGTCAATGTAGTGTTCCTTCAATAGTACATACACTCCCATCATGATTTTTTTTTTCTCATTTGATTAATACTTCCTCCATT
Source organism: Iris macrosiphon (assembly GCA_036927795.1). NCBI lineage: Eukaryota > Viridiplantae > Streptophyta > Magnoliopsida > Asparagales > Iridaceae > Iris > Iris macrosiphon. The sequence continues at coordinate 149,672,181 of JAYESA010000002.1, read as the reverse complement.
TTCTTAGTTGATGAAAATATTTCTCTTCTTATGATGCTGACTGCAGTTTTTATCTTATATTTGTTGCCATACATTTATTTAACTACATTGTCCGCTGCAGATCTCACTCTATTCTGAGCGTCTCTTTCTTACTCGTTTTTAATGATCTGCTTCTGTTAATTCTTGGTCCCATGTTTGTTTGATTGACAGGTCTACTTCACTTCGCTCTGGTAATCTTCATCCTGATTATGTTATACGGAAGGAGTGGAAAATCAGAACCACTAAGAAGAACTATTATTCAGAGTTACATAAGTATCATACAGAGTATGCTAAATACAAGTTGTAATTCCATTGTTTTATCTTCAACATTGTCCATGCTATTGCTGTTGAAATATTTACTATCTGCATATATCTTGTTGTAGCATGCTCGAGGGTCTGATGAACTGGAAGGAGAGGTGCTCAAGTTGCAAGGATCCAGAAAAATTATGGAGGTTGTTCTTTTACTTGTTTAACCTCAATATCACCTATCTTATCTTTTGGAATCATACTACGGAGTTCTTGGTTCAGACAACTCCAGGAATTGGTAAAATAGATTTCTTAACTGTACACAACAACATCATTACTGCCTGTACACACATGGCTTTCTCAATAACTTTTTATGTATGCAGAAACATATGCAAGCACATGCTGACCTACTGGACAGGCACAATGTTTGTTGTCCAGTGTGTAGAGACTTATTGTCTATTCTCTTACCATGCAGCATATAGTAATTTATTGGCCAGCTAACCTAGAAATGAAGGATCATGACTTCTTTAAGTGTAATATGTTACTGTTACCGATAGTGTGGCTTCTTTCTGTTTTCTAATCCTTCAAACATGTTTTTTAGGGCATGTAAATTTCCCTTCTTCCAGTTGGTTACCATCTGTACTATTTCCTGACCTTGCTGTAAAGTTTACACATTCTGCATTTCACGCTTAGCATAGTGTATATATCTTCAGTTTGGTTGAACATGATTCACGTTTGACGAAGAAAATATGGCATCTGCACTCTTAAAATATTTTATGTGTAACCATTTGTTTTCCTTCTTTCCAATTATTTTCGAGGTCGCTACATGGGTGTTCTGAGTTTTTTTTAAACTTTCTCAATAGTTCAATTGATCTCACCATTGATGTCACATGCTAGCTATTATCTAGTTGTGTAATTTTGTTCTTATCATTTTTGTATCCTTTAAATATCTGGCCTAGATAAAAAATGATAATGATCCTAGTACTTTCCAAAATATAATCTTTTAACAAAAAAGACAGCCACTCAAATATTCAATTTCCTTGTTTTGACGATTTTCTTAAACATTAATGTGTCAATTTTTTTTAATGTGCGTGCAACTTTTTTGCAAAAAGTTTTTCTTAAACAATTATAGCACTTGCCAATAATTGCATCTCTTTGAATTTGCAGCAAAAGAGTAGCGAAGCACAAGCAAGGAACTTTATCTATTTGCACAGAAAAGACTAAAGTTTCTTCTTTACCCAAGAAAGAAGTATCAAACAAAACCTACATCAGGAATGGTGATATTACCAAATATATGTCTTATATTAAGGTCAGGTTTCATTTTATTGCTTCTACTGTATACATCCTTGAAGTAATCTAAGTTGAATATATGTCTCTAATTGTTACAAAAATTGGTAGTTCATTCTAAGTCTGATTTTCTGTTTTCTTGAAAACTATAATTCATGTTAGCTTTAGACCTTTGCATCTACAAAATTAAGAAATAAGTCACTGTGGTGCCTTAAAATATCTCAGGGATCTGTTCTAACTTCGACATGGTTTTCTTACCCTTACCTTAAACATATAGTCTTTGCAGCATAAGGTAATTCTACTGCAGAGTTAATATCACTAACTTTATAACATGGGTGCATGTCCGGCTGGTAATTCTCATTGATTTAGGAGGTCTAGGAAAAGAGATTAGGTGTTATTGAAGGGCAGTAGCTTAATTTGTTACAAGATCTCTGCTCAAAGAATTTCTGCAGAACATCTGAATGGTTGACAGTGAGTTCCTCTAAACTATTGATCTATAGACTGTTCTTTATGTGGGGTTGAGATTCATGCTTTATCCTCTCATTTGGAGAAAGGTTCAAAAGCTAGATTTTTTTTTTTTTTTCAGACCCTCCCTATGAGTGTTCTCAGGGTGTCTTGGTGGTTTTGATTCAGTTGGTTTAGGACCCATCAACTCAATGGGAAACGATTGCAACACATCTTTTTAAGGTCTATACTAAAACCTTGGTTTGGAACAAGGTTTAAAACTCAGGCTTCGGTATGGTTTCTGACCCTTTCTATGAGTATCGGTTTTTGGCAGTTTGGGAGATTTTGGTGGTTTTGAATTGGCAGGTTTCTGTACTTTGACTGGACCCTCCATCCCATTCAAATAGCCAAAACTTAGCGGTTTTGGTTAAAACCTTGGTTTGGAGTGCCAATTATTGTTTAATGGTGGTTGATGCACCCTTTGAAAAGCTACCAGCCTCATTCTATCTTAGTTACCGGAAGACTTTTACCTTATACAAACTCAAGTTGGGTAGGCCAGCTCCAACCTTTTTATGCCTGTGCATGATGGATTGAAATAAATTATGCTACGCTATATTCTCACATGGACCTGGAGGATGCAAAGAGCTTCATTAACCGTACGATGATTGACTATTTATCATGCCAGTTGCCACCTCCACTTAATGATGTTTACCAATATATACCTTCTCCCTATCACCTTAATTGTAAGATGTTCACTGACTCTGAATAGAAGGCATACCTACTCCCTAGCAGATCTTGATCTCTATCATTTGTTTCATCAGTTGTGAGCTATATATAATACTCCACAGTTTTTCAAGTTGAGGGCATGAGAAGAAGGTATGAATAAACAGGTCGTTTTGCAATGGAAGGATAGCATGAGAGAAATGTAGGATATTGATATACTCTTGTAAAATGTTCATAATATGGATTTTTGTGGACAGTGTGTTCTATACATAGTTACTGGGTACACCTAAACCCCAATCGAACCCGTTCCGGGTACGAGTGTTCATGATCGGGTTACATTTTTTGTTCGAATCGTTATGGTACTCGATTTGGTCGTTATATTTGGCGATCTGAATCAATCGCTGGAATCTCACTATAAATTACTTTTATAATATATTCTTCCAATGTTAAGATATTTGGAAAAAAAACTCGAGATTTCTTCTCAATTGGAGTTCCATAGCAACGTATTTCTTTTGAAATGTGACTTTGTATTTCGTATCATTGTTGTTTTTCCATTGCTTATGAACTACCACTTTGTTTTCCAAGTTGCTCATGCAAAGAAGAGAATGAACTTATGAATTATGATGCTTTTCTTATTTTCCACGATGGTTCTAACGTGTTCATCATTTTATTTTATTTTATTTTATGGTTTATTACATTTTTTGATTTGTCACCATTGTATCATTTTATTTGAAATGTTGTATTCCAAATTGATAAATGATTAAGAAAAGCTAAAATTTACATCCTATTGAATGAATGAATGAATGAATGAATGAATGAAGTAAAGTGATGAATTGAAATTTCCTATGTTCTATATAAAATTTTCTTAAATTATATGACACAATTATATAGTCAAATTGAACAACTAGTATCATCTCAATTAAAATTTTAAAGTGCCGCAAACCGAATTGGTGAACCAACTCACTCTACCACTTTGTATCGAAGATAAAGACAAGTAGCGTACTTCATTTCCGAACCTGTATCATAACCAATGACGTATAACGTTCCAGGTAACTATGGTTCCATATGTAGATAATGGTTCTACGTTATAAAACTCTTAATTTGGATATGGTGCGGGTATGATTTCGGTGTAAATTATGTTGGAGCTGTAATGGTAATGTTAGGTGTAGGTTGCATTACTTGATTCTATGAATGACTATCTTGACTCATTAGTTAGATATAATGAGTAGTGAATACAAGGAAGATTAAGTTGTAGAATTCTTCCCTGAAATTTCAGGCAGCAGTACTAACATTTAGTTCACTTCTCTCTGAACTTAGATTAGTGTTCCATTCATTTCTATTTTAAATATAGTAAGATTTTTCTTGGATCATGTAAAGGACTTATTTCATAGCAATCTAACAATGTTTTACGTTGTTTGTTGGCTACCTAGTGCAACCCTCCTTTATGTGAGTTTGAGTTTGAGACTCGCAATGAAAATATAGGGCATTAAGAACAAATGCAAAAGAATTTAAGATTTACCTAAGAATGATAGTTTTCTATATCTAGGATCAAGTGTTATCATGAGGGGGAAATTGAGAAGGATGTTGAAGCAAGATGGCTATAGTAGAGGAGTGCTTTGTGATTGGAGGATATCCTTGAAGTTGAACGTGATTTATGGATCAGAGTCTTTGGCAATTAAGGAACATGTCTAGACAACGAGCATTAGCTGAAATGAGAATGCTAACATGGACGAATGGCAATAATTGAAACATAAATGAGTATTCATGTAAGTTGTAGGTGGTGCCAATTTAGGAGAAGATGAGAAAAGGTCGTTTTAGATGGTTCGGAGTCTTCAGACGTGCAACAAAGACCAATATATGCACCGGTTAGGAAGAGTGATATGCTTTTAGTTACATGGGAATGTTAACATGAACTAGTCATGCTTTATGGATTAGAGTGTTTGGCAATTAAGAAACATGTATAGACACCTAGCATTGACTGAAATGAGAACGCTAACATGGACGAGTGGCAATAAATTGAAAAAAAAAGAGGTTAGTATTCATAGGAAGTAGCAAGTTTGCCAATTGAGGATAAGATAAGAAGTTTGAGATGGTTAGTACTATGGAGTCTTTGCATGTGCAACAAAGACTAATATATGCATTACCTTGGAAGAGAGAGATGCTTTTAGTTAAATGGAGCTGCTAGAACTTGGGTAGGCCTAATTTATCGGGACCGTAAAGGACGTGATATTTACTAATTTTATGAAGAACCTGAGCCCTTAGGCTATGTTTCGTATGGTGGAAAGCGAGGGAAAGAAAAGTGAAAGTGTTTCAGGTAGAAATGGGATCGTGTTTACATAGGATCATATTTCATTTACCTTCTTTCCTTCACTTTCTTAGCAACCAAGCACAGCCTATAAAGCTGAATGGAAGAAAATGATTCAATTGCCGACCCCGAAAATTTTGAATGGTTCTTTTGTGTACTCAAGACACATACTGTTAGAGAGTCGATTAAAACATGACAAGTAAGATAACTAGCCATCTCTATATCCAACTGTTTGTTATAGATGAAGTTTTCTATGATTTGATAACTTATCTTAGTATGTTTTTATTGGTTATTTTATTCCAAGTGTATGTTCACACCAAACCCCAATATTTTTTGGATAAAGGCTTTGTTATTATTTTGGGTTTGTCTCGAATATCCCTTTGTTATTTTCTTGTGGTGTCACACTTTTCTTAATTTCTTTAAGTGCCTTGGTATTTTGTGCTTGCACTTGGGAACTTCATGTATTCAAAAGGGCTTCCTTTGGTCTATTTATTGTACACAATCATTTTGAAGTGCTTATTTCTAGAAACATCCTTGAAATTTGGCGCTCCGGTGCACCAAGCTGAAAAGAAAATGTAAAAAATTTGATACTGAAGGTGATGCGGAAATCTACAAATTTTATTTGCATCAGTGGGACTACTTTGCACTAGTAATATCGTGAAGATTTCATTAATATAAATGTTTTTCGTTTTTGATCACTTCTAGATACCTGTTACTGAAGTGAATAACAAGGTTGCAGCTGCTTCTTCCATCCTCTTTCCTTGCTAATATTTTGCATCCTTTTCATAACACCTTTGTCGCTCATATTTTTTTCTTTTTGCCTATGTCCTATACATTATATCTTGATTGCTTCATCCTAATATGGTTGAAGTCCTGTGTTTATAACTCCATCTTTGTAAGCCCTTCAAATTCTATGCTTTCTCATCTCTGTGTTGTGGCATCTTATGCAATGATCCCTTAATTGTTCAACGTCTGATCACTGATGCTCTTCATGACCTGAATGAGCACTCTGGTCCCTCCAATGTGCTGTTTCTGTCACTTCTCAAATTAGGATCTATTTTCAACACCATAATGAGAAATGTATCAAATGAAAATCCTAGTGATGTTGTAAACATTCTGAATCAAGGGGCTTATCTTTGTCCATTTAAATTTTGCAATCTTCAATTAATGACATTGGTTCAACAGCAATTAAGTCTTTATCACAAATATGGGGCGAATTAATGAGATTGCTACCACTGACCCAACAAAACTGTGATCCTAATTAATAGGTTCCTTATAAATATTAAATTCTTAAATGCGGCATACCACTATTGCAATGAGTTAAATATATACTAAAATAGTTAAGAGGATTGTTTGTTCTCAATACTGGAACGACCTTACTTCTGTTTGTAAAATTGGTACAAGTCCATTTCATATGCTGTTAAGTTCCATTCGTATTAACAAAGTCGAAGCATTCCCTAATCCAGTCCTCAATCCTGTTCTCATATCATTCACTATTTATATTCTGACCTACAATTGCCTAAACTGCGGAACTATCTGGGAAAGGGTAATCTGTGTATCGCCCTCGTTCTACGTGCAGCTAAAGTACGGTATACTGTATGTGCGCACGTCCGCGACAAAGTACAGGTGCGCCCACATTACGAGTGTGGTTAAAGAAACGGCACTATCGATAAACTATTTGGTCCATGAATAACTCTTAATCTTCAATCTTGAACTACTAATCTATATTGATGTGGAAACATAGGTTCAAGGGTTTTCTTTTAGCAGTGGCTTCTAAGCAAGGTTTTATGTACTATCCAAAACCGATATCGAAACTGCCAAAACTACCGAAACCGGAAACGTACCAAAACCGATAATCATAGGATGGGTCCAAATCGATGCTGTAAACTTTGCTTCCAAGTCTTGGCTTTCAACATGCTTATGTTAATTCGAATGTTGTTCCCCACTTACCAACCTCTACTTTGCTTAGCAAGTATAGCTGTGTCACTGAGCCTTAAGGATTAATGTCTGAAATTCTGAGTTATGTATTCAAAAAAAAGTTGTCTACAAATTGAACGTATGCATTGGAATATTCTTTAATAAATAATTCGATGTCTGTACCTTTCAGCAGGTAGGACCGATAAAGTCTAGTGTTTAGCAACTTCCTCCAAATGATTTGTGTAGTTTACGGAGGACAGCATCCATTTGATTATAGAAAGTTCAAGTTCACTATAGTAGTTACTTCAAAATATACACTTATATTTCTGTTTGAACATTTCAGATTAGTAAGAAGCAGCATGAGGCGATTAAAAATTTAAAACATTCTGGTGATGGCATCCAGACCAAGTCTCTTACCTGTGTCTTGGGTGACATCAAAGGCTTACATATCCATCCCTTGGAAGCACTTCTGGAGGAGGAAAAAACTAGGCTTCATGAACATTGGTTAGTGCTTATTCACAACCAGTAGTAAAATTTAGCATGATTCTGGATTTCTAAATTTGAACAGTGTACATACAGGTTACAGATAGTTAACCAAGATCTTCCAGTGGCTTTTGAGGCACAACAAAAAGGTAAATTACAGAGAAAACAATTAAAGAAATGCTTGGACCAAGAGTTTGCTGAGAAAAGGGCGCTGATACTTGATAAGGTTTGCACTTTGCTAATTCTCTCCATCTAGGAGAACTTTGCCTCACCTTTCTCTTGTCTAAATATTCTAATATCAATTAATATGCATAGCATATGCCTACAGTTGCACATCTAGGAAGTAGTAGCTGTTCATTTCCCTTTCCCAATTGTGATACATAATGTAACCCTGTTTTAGTTAGTACATCCAAAACTGATATTTCACTTGAAAAATGGCTCAACAGTGCAGTGCATGACCTTTCAGTTGCAGTTGACAGTTTCAGTTGTTCCACTGCTTATTTTGTACCCATACCCAAATATTTGGCTATAAAATTTGGGGTCAGCTATTTGAATTCTTCTCTCTCATTCGGCTTTGTTAAAGGCCATGTCCTCTAACACATAAACAAAAACTGTATCCTTCTTTTCAGCCTCAATTCAAGTTCGTTTTATGCTGACATCTAGTTCCAACAGCTCCTTTTACACCTTCAACTTCCCATGAATAAACTCATATATTACTCCTTTCAACGTATTACTGCTCATCCATTTTGGAATTCTTATTACTCCTTTCAGTTGCAGTGGACAGTTTCAGTTGTTCCACTGCTTATTTTGCACCCATACCCAAATATTTGGCTATAAGATTTGGGGTCAGCTATTTGAATTCTTCTCTCTCATTCGGCTTTGTTAAAGGCCATGTCAACACAAAAACAAAAACTGTATCCTTCTTTTCAGCCTCAATTCAAGTTCGTTTTATGCTGACATCTAGTTCCAACTCCTCCTTTTACACCTTCAACTTCCCATGAATAAACTCATATATTACTCCTTCCAACGTATTACTGCTCATCCATTTTGGAATTCTTATTTCATTTATGCTTATTTTGTGGACATGTTTTTTAATTCACCGACATTCTTATCCGTAAGTTATAGACCTCTCTATAATTTTCTTTCAACATTGAGGGTATCCTTATGATGGTGTAATCACAGAGCACTCCAGAAGTAGTAGTCCATTTTGACCATCCTGTTGTAATTTATGAACATCCTTCTCAATGTCTCCATCACGATGAATGATTGATCCCCTAATGTAGGACTAGTAGTTTCTATGAGGTAGCAATTTTGTAAACAAGGCTTGAGCTAGCCTTATATATGATGTATGTATAAATAATCTGATCTTCTTAGTAATCTATTTAAAGCAGAGCCTTTTCTACTTCTTATTGCCTTTCTTGCCACTTTCATATGTGTGTGCCAAAAATCTTAGGTGTTTCTATTTGTAATTTGTAACTTTTACATGGTTCATAAAAGTTGACATTGACCAATTAAAACATAGCGACTTTGACTTCCTGATCTGGTTCTTTTATCAGGTGGAGACTGGTGGTCAAGAGAGGTCACCTAGAGAACAGATAGAAGATGGAAATCCTGAATACGAACCTGAAACAATCATTAAAGATGTTACATCTGCTCCTGCTGGTTCCAGCCATTGTCATCTTATGACGCACATTCCACCTCTCAACAGTTATCAGGAACCAAGCGTTACTACTTCAAATCATATAGTAGCAGGCAATGATTCACTAAGCTCGGCCTGTAGTTATCCAGTTATGTCACAGTTCGGTGGAAAAATTGACCTTATGGAGTGTGACAGGGAGCCAAAATCTTCAACCCTGCCTTCTAGAGGCATATGGAATTCTGTTGATAGCAAAGGATGGGCTTTCTGTAATGATCCATCTGAGAGGCTATGTCAGCCAATTGAGGAATGCCGAGCACCCATGATCGATTTGGAAAGAGGCTATATGGAGCAGGGAGCCGGAGAACCTGATTGTGTGTCCTTGTTTTCCACATATGCTACCCAAAGGCAAGACAATTACCTTGCACCATTTCCTAAGGGCTCAGAATTATTATCATCATATGCCCCTCACCAGCACATCAACCAAGTGAAGCAACCCGAACTGCAGTTTGTGATGGCAAACGAGCATCTGTCAGAACCCTCACAGTTTCCCTACCAGTTACAAGATCAACAAAGTTTAATTGAGCATTCTAGAGAGAAAGAGCTGTACACGAACCAGATGATGAATAGGAGCATGTATTCCAACGGTCTCAGTTATCCAAATCAAGATATTTATTCTTCGGAGATTGGTGGTAGTTTGGTGGAACACAACTGGTTAACAGGTAACCTCCAGGCTTATAATAATTATTTGAGTGGTGGTATGCCGTCCAGTAGCGGGCCCCAGTGCTTGGGAGGAAATACCGATGGCAGCCTCTATAGTGTATTATCTGGAGGCAGAAATGTGCCTTCAGGATCAATATACGAAACCAGGGGCTCAGATCAGTCGATGGGAACAAGGAACTTGGTTCCCAACAATAACAATGCGTATAGTTTCATCCCTCATCAGTTCAAGACTGCAAGTAGCCAAGAAGCAACTGTTCCAGCCTCTTCAACCTTGAACATCCCATGGTTAAACTACCCGTCACATCAAAATTCGAGTTTGCAAGATTCCATGGAGAAACTGTATCCCAGATCTCGGAACTGATAAAAGCTTCAGAGCATGTCCTCAGTTTTTTCTTGCAGAATGCATGCCCTCTCATAGTGATTGGCTAATTTGTGGATTAGAAGGTAGACTGGGATACATAAATTCAAGAGAATTAGCTTGAAACTTTAGATCGTGTACATAATATGCTAACAGCAGTGTATATATTTTAGCAGTAGGTCAGTTAGGTAGGGAGTGTCTAATGATGCAGTAATTTTCGTTTGTTTTCCCCTTCTTTAAGGGAAAAACCGGCTTTTTTTCTTCAGAATTTATTTTGTTTTCAGGGTTTTCATCCCCCGTACATAATAAACAGATCCAATCTGACTTTGGTTTGGGAAAATTTTGACATTGTGATCCAGATATTCAGTTGGCTTATTGTCAATTTGATGGCAAGTAAGAAAGGTTTACTGTTTGTTTGGTTTTCACATGATCATGGTTGTGGATCTTCAGTTTTATAGCGCAATCTTGCTTCTCTTGAGACTGTTTCATTTGGATGCTCATTCTAGTCTTGGTTTATAATTTGGAAAAACATTGGTTGCAAATTATTATTATTATTTCTCGTCTATTGGTGCTCTTTTTGGTTCAACTATACTCTCCTGGTTGGCAGTTTAGGTTCAACTTGGGTGTTGGTAAACTTTGTTGGCCACCCTGGTTAGGTTAACCAACATGATATTTGAGCAGAGTACTAAAGCCAAGATCAGACCAATAGTCTCTTTCATGTGTTTGTAGTGTGCTTGAACCTGTATACACTAGGCTAGGTTTTACGTAATTTGCTTTGTTATTGGATGATAGGGTTAGGATTATGCTCTGGTTCATGCATAAAACCACTGTATCTATCATGTTTATTTTGTTTGTTTGTTGATCTGCTTATGAATAACCAACCACAAAAGTACAGTATGCAGAAATACTTTCTTCTTGTCCACAATCAAACCTCATTAATAGTACCCTTATTTACTATTATTTATCCTAGCATTTGGTTTCTGCGTAACTAACAACTAACATATAACATATCTTGCAGTTTGTCCTATTTATTGTACCATTTAACAACATTTGCAACATTTGCTCTTCTGCATTCATTTATAACTCTCTTTCCCGGCAACGGGCTATTATGAAAATTTCACACACACATTTTAGAAAAAATTGCAGAAAAGAAGTTTGGAAGTGTTACAGAAAGAGAGGACTTACGCATTTCCTAGAGAATGTGCCAACTTAGGTAGCGCATCTCTAATTTTTTGAGAGTAAGCCAAACCCCAATCTTGGGGACCCGAATTTTTTCTGGAGATATAATATTATATTAAATAATACTATTTTTATATAATAAAGTATTATATTTTACAATTGTAGCTAGATGTATATTGCGTCCGTCCCTGTTAGAACCAACAACAAATTAAATACTATACTTCTGTGATATTGCTTCTAATTCATGTTGTTACTTGAATACACTGATGATAAGTTTGCCTCACCTCAGTTTAAGCCGCTACGAAAATGTAGTATTAATCAAGATGGGATCCAAATTTATTTGTCAAGGAATGATGATGCTTGTAAATACTAAATATTAGTCAACAGTGCATCATGAAGATTTTCAGATGGCTTTACAAATTACGAGGAAGGGGACAACCCCGCACTAAGCTCCTGGGAGGTGAAGGGGTCGAAAGGGGATATAGGGGCTGAAGCAAAACATCAAGCTTGGAATGAGATTTGTTTGCTCTGGTCCATGGACAATATGATTGAGATAACACAATATAATACAAACAAATAGACAAAAACAAAACAAAATCATTTTTTTTCATTTTTTCACTGGTGGGTGGGTGGGGTGGGGGGGGGGGGGGGGGGGGGAGTGCCGTCAACGTGCGTCCGTCTCTGGTTGTGTCCTAGGGAACCACCTAGAGTAGTAGTTTTGTCCAACGCCCCTTCTAAAATTTGTCCACAGTCGAGAAAAAGATGATGATGGATTGTCAAAAATAGTTCTATCAAAAGTTAGGATTATCAAAAAATTTGACAGTCTAAATAAATGCAAGGATTGTCAAAAATATCTAAAGTTATGACTGTTAAAAATTTTGGCGGTCCTAACTAAACAGAAGACTGTCAAAAAATTTGACGGACCTATATTGTTGTGAAACCTGGGACCAAAATTCAAGTATCCTAGGACAGTCCAAAAATTTGATAGTCCTGACTATTATTAGGACTGTCAATTTGACAGTCCTTCCATTCAAATACAAATTCTTAAAACTAGTAAGAAAATGGCTACCATGAGGGGGATTTTTTTTTTTTTTTTGGTGGGGGGTGGGGGGCAGCCCTAATAAGAAAATGGCTGGAGTAAGTAAAAATTTCTCTAAACTGGACTAGTCCCGAATAAGTTTCGTAGTGTCCCAATAAAAATTCTTAAAACTGGACCAATACCCCATGTGCACCAGTACACTTCATTCCTATTGGTCCACATGTGCATTGGCTCATGTAGGAATATGAGCCTATAGCTCATATTCCTTTTTTTCTACATGGATAAACGGGATATGAGTCATAGGTTCATATTCCTATATGAGTCATATGCACATTTGGACCAATAGGAATTGAATATACTAGTGCATATGGTGCACATGTGATGTAAGAGTCCATTTCTATTGGTCCACATGTACATGATTCATATAAGAATATAAGTTTATGGCTCATATCATGTTTACCCTATTACGAAAAGAGAGAGGGAGACCCCACCTCAAAGTTTTTATATATATATATATAATTGTAACTTGATATCCTCAACTATTTAAGTTGTTCAACTTAATACCCTAATTTTTTTATCAACAACTTAATACCATCAACTATTAAATCTTTTCAACTTCATAAAAAAAAAATCTCAAACTATCCCTTCCCCCTCCTTCTCCGGCCGACGATAACCCCCTCCCTCTTCAACGATGATCCCCTCCCCCCCCCCCTCCTTTCTTCGGCGGTGCACGCGACGACGTGCGACGGTAGCAGCCGCGGAAGGAGGCCAGGGAGAGGGGTGACACAAGATGAGGGGGGTGGGAGGGAAAGTGGGGTAGGGGAAAGAGGGAAGGATATATTTGGGAAAAAAATCAGAGTATTAAGTTGATCATTTTGAAAGTTTAGAATATTAATTTGTAAAACATGTATATATATATATATATATATATATATATATATATATATATAATTTACGAAGAGAGAGTCCATTTGTCATACAGTGGCTGTATCAAAAGCTGTATCAAAGTTTTGATACAGCCATTTGTATCAAAGTTTTACTCACGTTGTACTTCCAAAAAAAATTCAAGTTTTTCTAGACTTTTGAAGAAAGTATGGTGGTTGACAAAGTAGGGATTAATTGGTACAGATGCAGACTTCTTCGATTCCATTAGCTTGTAATATCTTTTAAACCAAAGGGTCTGCGTGGATTGAGGAAGAAAATAAGCAGAATTAAGTGGTGAATGAAAATTAAGTGAGGGGGGGGGGGGTGAATAGTCGATATATATATCGGAGAGTTAAGTGGTGTGTGTTTAATAACTCTTGTTTGGATAGTAGGTTTTGAGTGGAAGGATCATTAATAAAGTATAAAAGTTACAAATATTGGAGTGGGTGGGATTTCCAACCTATGTGAAAAATATTTTGAAGTAGGATTGAGTATTTCTACATATAATAGGAATACCTTAATTTATTTGGATTGGATATTCCTAAATTTAATAGGAATATCTCAATGGATTTGGATTGGATATTCCTACATATAATAGGAATATGTCAATGGATTTGGATTTGGATTGGATATTCCTATTTATAATAGGAATGCTAGTTGTGGGTTTGAGGCTATATATATGTGTCTCCTGGCCCTAAAATATATCACTCTCTATAAAAAAATAGCAACAAGGAGAGAAAATGAGACAAGAGTGTCATTGCAACATTGGAGAGAAGAAAGAAGGATTGGAGGTCGTTTCGAAGAAGGTGATCAGTTTTCGGTATTTCTCGTTGTCTTTCTTCTTCGTGGTTATAATCTATTTTCGGTTCCAAAAGAGTTGTGGTGATCCGTTTGGATCGGTGAAAAGTTTGTAAGGAATCAGTGTATTTTTTATTCCATTAGTGGAGGCTTTTCAGGGCTGGACTCCGATCGTCCCGTGGTTTTTCCTGTAAGAATTTTTCACGTCAAAAATCTATGTGTCTGCTATTTGTGTTTGACATTTTTGGTTTGTGCGTTTTGCTCGGTTCTCTCGCAGGTACTCTCTGGTTTGGGGAACAGTTTTTGCACTTTTGTTCCCAACAAAGTGGTATCAGATCCAGGTTCTAGAATTTCAGAAGGGTGTCAGGAGTTGACAGATAAATCAGGAAGGAGAGATGGACGCGAAGCCGGTGCGCATGGTAAACCTGAACGGTACCAACTATCATTACTGGAGGAGCAAGATGAAGGATTTGCTATTTGTCAAGAAGCTGCATCTGCCGGTATTTGCTTCCGAGAGACCCAGTGACAAATCCGAAGAGAACTAGAATTTCAAGCATATACAGGTGTGTGGGTACATCAGGCAGTTCGTTGATGAGAACGTGTACAACCACGTTGCCAGTATTGAGCATGCGAGGACACTGTGAGATAAGCTGGAATCTTTGTATAGAAAGAAGACCGGAGTAAATAAATTATTCTTGATCTGGATGATGATGGGTCTGCGGTACAAAGATGGGGCATCTATTACGGATCACTTGAGTGAGTTCCAGGGCGTGGTTGACCAGCTATCCTCGATGGAAGTCAAGTTCGACGACGAGGTTCATGGACTATGGCTGCTGTGTACATTGCCAGACTCGTGGGTGACCGTACGAGTGTCTATGATCGCTTCTGCTCTAGAAGGCGTGGTCAGTCTGGAGTTTGCCAAGAGCGGGATACTGAATGAAGAGATACGGAGACGTTCGCAGGGCACTTCATCCACATTCCACTCAGAGGCGCTTATTTCAGAGACCCACGGAAGGGGTAAAAGCAGGGGTCCAGGCGATGGCAGAGACAAAGCGGAAGAAGGTCCAAGGGTCGGTACGAGGACTCGGAGTGTTACCATTGTGGCAAGAAGGGCCACATCAAGCGAAACTGTTTCGCTTGGAAGAGAGAGAAAAAGGGCGACAAGGGGAAGCAAAGTGAGAACACTACAGCGGCGGCCTCGACACATGGAGGCGACGTGATCATTATAGGTGATAAGGTAGTTATGAACCTCGCCTACGATGACAACTCTTGGCTGGTGGACTCAGGTGCTTCAGCGCACGTATCTCACAACATGGCACTATTTGCTACATACAAAACAGGCGACTGTGGAGTGTTGAAGATGGATAATGGAGATGTGTCGAAGGCGGTTGCCATTAGAGATGTGCATTTGAGGACAAAGATAGGTGCAGTTCTTGTTCTCAAAGATGTCCGTCATGTCCCTGATATCCGTTTCAACCTGGTGTCGGTTGAAAGCTTGGATGACGAGGGTTTCTTCAGTCTCTTCGGAAATAATCAATGAAAGCTTTCCAGAGGTTCGATGGTGATTGCCAGAGGAAGCAAGAGGTTCGGAGTCTACTATATAGAATGGAGCGCACAGGGGGCACAAGAGGTTAACGCAGCTACTGATGTGTCTACTGAGTTGTGGCACAGGCGACTCAGCCATATCAGCGAGAAGGGGATGAGCTACTTAGTGAACAGGAAGGTAATTCCAGGGCTAAAGTCTACAAAGTTGGAGAAGTGCACGCACTGTTTGGCGGGGAAGCAAAATAAGGTATCTTTCCAAAGTCATCCAAGTTTAAGGAAGCCGACGTTGCTCGAGTTAATTCACTCGAATGTCCGCGATCCTATGAAGGTAAAATACATTGGTGGTGCTTCTTATTTTGTAACATTTATTGATGACTGTTCCAGGAAGGTTTGGATCTATGCCTTAAAGACCAAGGATCAGGTGTTGCCCACTTTCAAGGAGCTTCAGGCATATGTTGAAAGGAAGATGGGCAAGAAGCTGCTATGTGTTCTGTCGGACAATGGCGGCGAGTATATCGGTCCCTTTGACGCTTATTGCAAGGAGCAAGAGATACGACACCAGAAGACTCCACCAAAGATACTGCAGCTCAACAGTGTAGAGGAGCGGATGAACATGACACTAATGGAAAGGGTGCGGTGTTTGATGTCAGAAGCAAACTTGCCAGGCAGCTATTGGGGTGAGGCACTTTACACAGCTGCTTATGTTATTAGTTTATCTCCTAGTGCTCCTTTGCAGGGTGATGTGCCTGACAAAGTATGGTACGACAAAGAGCCGTCATACAATCACCTACGAGTGTTTGGTCGTAAGACCTTCGTGCATGTACCGAAGGATGAGAGATCCAAACTTGAGCCAAAGACGAGACAGTGCGTCTTTGTCGGCTACGGTCGGGATGAGTTTGGCGATAGACTCTACGATCCAGTGAGAAAAAATCTCAATAGAAGCAGAGACGTGGTATTCGTCGAGGATCAGACCATGACCAATACTCAGGATTCCGAGATGCCTTCTGAGGCTGAGGAATTGCCTGAGTTAGAGTCATTTTGCTTCGAACAGTTTCCAGAGGATATCACAGAGGATCCAGTTATGGGAGAGCCAGTACATGGAGTTGCTCCCAACCTTGATCATCAGCCTGCTGATGGTGGTCAGGTTGACCCTCAAGAGGATGAGCATGCCGAGGAGGCAGTTCCTGGAGGGGAGGAGGCTGTAGATATACAACCAACACCAGTGGTTCCATTGAGGGAGAGTGATAGAGAGCGTCGACCATCTACGAGATACTCACTAGGTGTCATGCCCCAGTCCCAAAATCATGTGGAACCAGGCCACGTGGCATTGGCCAGCTGACACGTCTCCGAAGGAAAACCCAATTTTGGACCCAAAGAGACGTGCTACGCTGTCCTAAAATACTAACAAGTCTAGTACTAGCATATAACAGGTAACATCTAATCTCATTCATAATATATCAAGGAACACTGAAATCAGTACAGGAATATAAGTGCTAAGTCTGAAATAAGTTTTTAGTACAAACCCGATATGTCTAGTGGGGAGAAACCCACTACAAGAACTAAAATAAAAGTGCTCTAATATAACATGACTAGAGCATCGGCTATCTAGATAAAGAGGCGCCAGCTCTAGATAGCAAGTCTACCCAAGATCAGAGGAACTCGGATGGCAGCACATCTAGCTCCTCCTCGGATGCGTACCTCGTCTCCTGCCCAGGTCGGTACACCGTGGGATAGTATGCCTCATCTAAATTTGGAAGGGAACCAGGTCCTCAGTGGGACATAACAAGATACATAAAACATGCCATATATAAATACTGAAAAAATAAAGGGTGAGCTAACCATCTAAGTGTATGCAAGTGTAAAGACAACCTTGATACGTATGGGAAGGCGTAGGCATAACGTCCAACGTCCTCTAGAGTGTGGTATCTGCAACGTCCATCATTCCGAAGAATGAGGTATCTGTATATATATAACGTCCAACACTCTAAGGGACATGGTATCTGCAAAGTATATATACGTCCGTATCACTCTGAAGTGTGCAGTATCTGCAATAAAGGAGGTGTGTGTCCCATACGCCTACTAGTTGTCTTTCCCACCCAATGCGGATATACAAGTCAAATCCGCAACGTGCATACCACGTAGCTATATGCCAAGTCACAACTTTCTAGATAATCCTGACTACGTGCTAAACCGTGATGTGTGTTTCACGCACCGGTAGCTAATCGAGTACGCGAACCCGCATCCCAACATGAGTTTGCAATCGTGATGCGTGTACCAGTGTCAGGGTCTAGGAGGATATCAGAATACCCTCGTATCTATAGGTGAGTCTGCTACTGTCCAAGTCAGTTATACTACGTATCGACGTATTTGTCGACTGCACCCGAGTCAATCTCAGGCGTACACAGTTATATGTATTTTGCAACAGGAATATATGCAATAATTTATAATTTAAACAGTAAAATTTGGCAAGGTATACTTGCCAAGTAAGAGATCCGTATAGTGCAAGCTTCCACAATAGTATTACGTTGGAGAAGTGAGGTTTTGGGTTTTGGGGTGTATTGCATGGATATATATAAAAAATAAGAGGCGGTGGGAAAACTTAGTGTTTAAGAAAACTAAAACTACTGCCGCTGCTGTTTCTTTCTTTTCATTGGTTTTGGTTTCGGTTGAGGGGTGTTTAGTAATATTAGTGCTAAGGAGCGGTGGAATGAGAAGCTTACACGTGTGGGAAAGTAAAGCAAGTAAAATTGGGTTTTGCTTCTGCTGCTGATATTTTCTGCACCTGATGGGTTGGGGTTGGGGTTTGGGTTTTACGCTCGGAGAAGTATATGCGGGGGAGAAAAGATAGGCGGTGGTTTTGTTACTGCTACTGCTGTTGTTTACGCGCGTAGAAGTATACGCGGGGTGATGGTTAACGGTTTGCAGGTTTGGTTTTACGTTTGATCTAATAGGAAATTCTATTCTAATAAATTATATATATAAATCTAAAAATTATATTGGTGCATACGGTTAAGCTAGCTACTGTCCAAAGGGTCGTCTACATGGAATAAATTAGAAAAAATTTATAATAGCTCCATAAATCCTCTAAGTGCTGAAACTTCTCAAAATAAATCTAATAAAATCTATTCTCTCTATTTAGCTCATAATTAATACGTTTTTAGGGTTAGGGGTTTTACACTTGGTAAGTATGTGCTACTAACTGATGGGGGAGAACCCAAAAGTTTTGCATAAGCTCTGAAAGACGAACACAGGCAGGAGTTGATGGAGGCCATGCAGGAGGAGATGAGTTCCTTGGAGGCTAACTCTACTTATGATCTGGTGCAGTTGTCAAAGGGAAAGAAGGCTTTGAAGAATCGATGGATGTTCAGAGTGAAGTAGACAGATGATGCTACTCGCCCTCGATACAAAGCAAGGCTGGTAGTTAAAGGCTACGACCATCGAAAAGGTGTAGATTATGATGAGATCTTTTCGCCAGTCGTCAAGCAGTCGTCTATACGGGTGGTACTAGCATTGGCAGCCAGTTTTGACTTGGAGGTCGAGCAAATGGACGTGAAGACGATATTCCTCCACGGTGATCTTGAGGAGGAGTTGTACATGGAGCAGCCAGAGGACTTCTGTGAGAAAGGGCAAGTCACATTTGGTCTGTCGGTTGAGAAAGAGCTTGTATGGTCTGAAACAGGCTCCGAGATAGTGGTACAGGAAGTTCGAGTCGTTTATGGGGGAGCATGGCTATGCACGGACGACGTCGGATCATTGTGTTTTTATGAGGTACTTCGCCGAGGATGATTTCATTATTTTGTTGCTTTTTGTTGATGACATGCTGTTGGTGGGTCAGAATGCCACCAGGATAGCAGAGTTGAAACGCCAACTGGGCGCGACCTTCTTTCTGAAGGATTTGGGTGCAATGAAGACTATTCTTGGGATGGAGATCAGCCGAGAGAGAGAAAGAGTCCAAGCTGCTACACTTGTCCCAAAAGAAGTATATTCACCGGGTACTTCAGCGTTTCGGGATGGACGGGTCGAAGAAAGTGAGTAACCCCCTTGCGGTACACTTTAAGTTCACTGAGGAGCAGTGTCCATCTACCGAGGACGAGAAGAAAGATATGGAGCGAGTTCCATATGCCTCAGTCGTGGGGAGTCTTATGTATGCTATGGTATGTACGAGGCCAGACATTGCTCATGCAGTCGGCACAGTTAGCAGGTATACTTCCAATCCTAGAAGGGTACATTGAAGTGGGGTCAAGTGGATTCTACGATATCTTCATGGTCTACCGATTGGAGACTTTTATTTGGTGGTGATGAGCCGAAGCTGGTTCGATATACCGATGCTGATATGGCTGGAGATGTAGAGAGTCGGGCTATGTGATGATGTTTGCTGGTGGAGCAGTATCGTGGCAGTCGCGTTTACAGAAGTGTGTTGCCTTGTCGACGACAGAGGCAGAATACATTACAGCGACGGAGGCTTGCAAGGAGTTGCTGTGGGTGAAGAAGTTGCTGCAAAAAATTAGGCTAAAGCAGGAGCAGTATCATTTGCTTTGTGATAGTCAGAGTGCTATTCACATTGTAAAGAACCAGACATTTTATAGCCGGTCCAAACACATTAATACCCGGTATTATTGGATACGTGATATGGTTGACAAGAAGGAAGTCGCGCTTGAGAAGGTTCATACAGATGACAATGGAGCATATATGTTCATAAAGGTTCTACCAAGGAAAAAGTTTGAGTACTGCAGGCGGATCGTCGGGATGACGACCCCCTCCACATAGTTGTGAATGGAGAGATTTGTTGGAGTGGGTGGGGTTCCCAACCTATGTGAAAAATATCTCGGAGTAGGATTGAGTATTTCTACATATAATAAGAATACCTCAATTTATTTGGATTGGATATTCCTCAATATAATAAGAATATCTCAATGGATTTGGATTGGATATTCATATCTATAATATGTTTCATATCTATAATATGAATGCTAGTTGTGGGTTTGAGGCTATATTTAGGTGTCTCCTGGCCCTAAAATATATCACTCTCTAAAAAAAACATAGCAACAAGGAGTGAAAATGAGGCAAGAGTGCCATTGCAACATTGGAGAGGAGAAAGAAGGATTGGAGGCCGTTTTGAATAAGGAGATCAGTTTCGGGTATTTCTCGTTGTCTTTCTTCTTCGTGGTTATAATATATTTTATGTTCCAAAAGAGTTATGGTAATCCATTTGGATCAGTGAGAAGTTTGTAGGAGTCAGTGTATTTCTTATTCCATTAGTGGAGGCTTTTCAATGTTGGACTCTGATCGTCCCGTGGGTTTTTTTCGCAAGGGTTTTCCACGTCAAAAATCTTTGTGTCTGTGATTTGTGTTTAATTTTTTGGTTTGTGCGTTTTGCTCGGTTCTCTCGCAGCTACTCTCTGGTTTGGGAAACGGTTTCCGCACTTTCGTTCCCAACAACAAAAATATCCTTATTACATATTTTGCAATCCTAAGAATTAAAAGAGAATAATGCATTTTATCTAGATCTCATATTCTCATCAACATATGCATCATGGCCGATTGTAATTCATATAATGCGTCAATTTTTTATTTTCTTATCAGTGTTTTTTCTTATGAACATAGGTATCAATGATTCCTTATCAACATTTTTTTTTGATATTTTTACCAATAGATGCATCAAATTCTCATCAACTCAACAGATGAGTAATAAAGTTTATGGACGATTTTTTTTATCAACGATGAGTAATAAAGTGTGAGAAAGCAATAAGAGACATGACACCACCTGGACAAACTTAGAAAAATACAGAGCAACAGATTGAAAGGAAAAAAAAATGGAGAAGAAAATCATAATATTTGTCACGCCCCAGACCCAAAATTATGTGGAACCAGGCCACGTGGCATTGGCCAGCTGACACGTCTCCGAAGAAAAACCCAATTTTTGGCCCAAAGAGACGTGCTACGCTGTCCTAAAATACTAACAAGTCTAGTACTAGCATATAACAGGTAACATCTAATCTCATTCACAATATATCAAGGAACACTGAAATCAGTACAGGAATATAAGTGCTAAGTCTGAAATAAGTTTTTAGTACAAACCCGATATGTCTGGTGGGGACAAATCCACTACAAAAACTAAAATAAAAGTGCTCTAATATAACATGACTAGAGCATCGGCTATCTAGATAAAGAGGCTCCAGCTCTAGATAGCAAGTCTACCCAAGATCAGAGGAACTAGGATGGCAGCACATCTAGCTCCTCCTCGGATGCGTACCTCGTCTTCTGCCCAGGTCGGTACACCGTGGGATAGTACGCCTCATCTAAATCTGGAAGGGAACCAGGTCCTCAGTGGGACATAACAAGATATATAAAACATGCCATATATAAATACTGAAAAAATAAAGGGTGAGCTAACCATCTAAGTGTATGCAAGTGTAAAGACAACCTTGGTACGTATGGGAAGGCGTAGGCATAATGTCCAACGTCCTCTAGAGTGTGGTATCTGCAATGTCCATCATTCCGAAGAATGAGGTATCTGTATATATATAACGTCCAACACTCTAAGGGACATGGTATCTGCAAAGTATATATACGTCCGTATCACTCTGAAGTGCGCGGTATCTGCAATAAAGGAGGTGTGTGTCCCATACGCCTACTAGTTATCTTTCCCACCCAATGCGGATATACAAGTCAAATCCGCAACGTGCATACCACGTAGCTATATGCCAAGTCACAACTTTCTAGATAATCCTGACTACGTGCTAAACCGTGATGTGTGTTTCACGCACCGGTAGCTAATCGAGTACGCGAACCCGCATCCCAATATGAGTTTGCAATCGTGATGCGTGTACCAGTGTCAGGGTCTAGGAGGATATCAGAATACCCTCGCATCTGTAGGTGAGTCTGCTACTGTCCAAGTCAGTTATACTACGTATCGACATATTTGTCGACTGCACCCGAGTCAATCTTAGGCGTACACAGTTATATATATTTTGCAACAGGAATATATGCAATAATTTATAATTTAAACAGTAAATTTTGGCAAGGTATACATGCCAAGTAAGAGATCCGTATAGTGCAAGCGTCCACAACAGTATTACGTTGGAGAAGTGAGGTTTTGGGGTTTGGGGTGTATTGCATGGATATATATAAAAAATAAGAGGCGGTGGGAAAACTTAGTGTTTAAGAAAACTAAAACTACTGCCGCTGCTGTTTCTTTCTTTTCATTGGTTTTGGTTTCGGTTGAGGGGTGTTTAGTAATATTAGTGCTAAGGAGCGGTGGAATGAGAAGCTTACACGTGTGGGAAAGTAAAGCAAGTAAAATTGGGTTTTGCTTCTGCTGCTGATATTTTCTTCACCTGATGGGTTGCGGTTTGGGTTTTACGCTCGGAGAAGTATATGCGGGGTAGAAAAGATAGGCGGTGGTTTTGTTACTGCTACTGCTGTTGTTTACGCGCGTAGAAGTATACGCGGGGTGATGGTTAACGGTTTGCAGGTTTGGTTTTACGTTTGATCTAATAGGAAATTCTATTCTAATAAATTATATATATAAATCTAAAAATTATATTGGTGCATACGGTTAAGCTAGCTACTGTCCAAAGGGTCGTCTACATGGAATAAATTAGAAAAAATTTATAATAGCTCCATAAATCCTCTAAGTGCTAAAACTTCTCAAAATAAATCTAATAAAATATATTCTCTCTATTTAGCTCATAATTAATACGTTTTCAGGGTTAGGGGTTTTACACTTGGTAAGTATGTGCTACTAACTGATGGGGGAGAACCCGAAAGTTTTGCATAAGCTATGAAAGACGAACACAGGCAGGAGTTGATGGAGGCCATGCAGGAGGAGATGAGTTCCTTGGAGGCTAACTCTACTTATGATATGGTGCAGTTGTCAAAGGGAAAGAAGGCTTTGAAGAATCGATGGATGTTCAGAGTGAAGTAGACAGATGATGCTACTCGCCCTCGATACAAAGCAAGGCTGGTAGTTAAAGGCTACGACCATCGAAAAGGTGTAGATTATGATGAAATCTTTTCGCCAGTCGTCAAGCAGTCGTCTATACGGGTGGTACTAGCATTGGCATCCAGTTTTGACTTGGAGGTCGAGCAAATGGACGTGAAGACGATATTCCTCCACGGTGATCTTGAGGAGGAGTTGTACATGGAGCAGCCAGAGGAATTCTGTGAGAAAGGACAAGTCACATTTGGTCTGTCGGTTGAGAAAGAGCTTGTATGGTCTGAAACAGGCTCCGAGATAGTGGTACAGGAAGTTCGAGTCGTTTATGGGGGAGCATGGCTATGCACGGACGACGTCGGATCATTGTGTTTTTATGAGGTACTTCGCCGAGGATGATTTCATTATTTTGTTGCTTTTTGTTGATGACATGCTGTTGGTGGGTCAGAATACCACCAGGATAGCAGAGTTGAAACGCCAACTGGGCGCGACCTTCTTTCTGAAGGATTTGGGTGCAATGAAGACTATTCTTGGGATGAAGATCAGCCGAGAGAGAGAAAGAGTCCAAGCTGCTACACTTGTCCCAAAAGAAGTATATTCACCGGGTACTTCAGCGTTTCGGGATGGACGGGTCGAAGAAAGTGAGTAACCCCCTTGCGGTACACTTTAAGTTCACTGAGGAGCAGTGTCCATCTACCGAGGACGAGAAGAAAGATATGGAGCGAGTTCCATATGCCTCAGTCGTGGGGAGTCTTATGTATGCTATGGTATGTACGAGGCCAGACATTGCTCATGCAGTCGGCACAGTTAGCAGGTATACTTCCAATCCTAGAAGGGTACATTGGAGTGGGGTCAAGTGGATTCTACGATATCTTCATGGTCTACCGATTGGAGACTTTTATTTGGTGGTGATGAGCCGAAGCTGGTTCGATATACCGATGCTGATATGGCTGGAGATGTAGAGAGTCGGGCTATGTGATGATGTTTGCTGGTGGAGCAGTATCGTGGCAGTCGCGTTTACAGAAGTGTGTTGCCTTGTCGACGACAGAGGCAGAATACATTACAGCGACGGAGGCTTGCAAGGAGTTGCTGTGGGTGAAGAAGTTGCTGCAAAAAATTAGGCTAAAGCAGGAGCAGTATCATTTGCTTTGTGATAGTCAGAGTGCTATTCACATTGTAAAGAACCAGACATTTCATAGCCGGTCCAAACACATTAATACCCAGTATTATTGGATACGTGATATGGTTGACAAGAAGGAAGTCGCGCTTGAGAAGGTTCATACAGATGACAATGGAGCATATATGTTCACAAAGATTCTACCAAGGAAAAAGTTTGAGTACTGCAGGCGGATCGTCGGGATGACGACCCCCTCCACATAGTTGTGAATGGAGAGATTTGTTGGAGTGGGTGGGGTTCCCAACCTATGTGAAAAATATCTCGGAGTAGGATTGAGTATTTCTACATATAATAAGAATACCTCAATTTATTTGGATTGGATATTCCTCAATATAATAAGAATATCTCAATGAATTTGGATTGGATATTCATATCTATAATATGTTTCATATCTATAATATGAATGCTAGTTGTGGGTTTGAGGCTATATTTAGGTGTCTCCTGGCCCTAAAATATATCACTCTCTAAAAAAACATAGCAACAAGGAGAGAAAATGAGGCAAGAGTGCCATTGCAACATTGGAGAGGAGAAAGAAGGATTGGAGGCCATTTTGAATAAGGAGATCAGTTTCGGATATTTCTCGTTGTCTTTCTTCTTCGTGGTTATAATGTATTTTATGTTCCAAAAGAGTTATGGTGGTCCATTTGGATCAGTGAGAAGTTTGTAGGAGTCAGTGTATTTCTTATTCCATTAGTGGAGGCTTTTCAATGTTGGACTCTGATCGTCCCGTGGGTTTTTTTCGTAAGGGTTTTCCACGTCAAAAATCTTTGTGTCTGCGATTTGTGTTTGATTTTTTGGTTTGTGCGTTTTGCTCGGTTCTCTCGCAGGTATTCTCTGGTTTGGGAAACGGCTTCCGCACTTTCGTTCCCAACAACAAAAATATCCTTATTACATATTTTGCAATCCTAAGAATTAAAAGAGAATAATGCATTTTATCTAGATCTCATATTCTCATCAACATATGCATCATGGCCGATTGTAATTCATATAATGCGTCGATTTTTTATTTTCTTATCAGTGTTTTTTCTTATGAACATAGGTATCAATGATTCCTTATCAACATTTTTTTTAATATTTTTACCAATAGATGCATCAAATTCTCATCAACTCAACAGATGAGTAATAAAGTTTATGGACGATTTTTCTTATCAACGATGAGTAATAAAGTGTGAGAAAGCAATAAGAGACATGACACCACCTGGACAAACTTAGAAAAATACAGAGCAACAGATTGAAAGGAAAAAAAATGGAGAAGAAAATCATAATATTTGTCACGCCCCAGTCCCAAAATCATGTGGAACCAGGCCACGTGGCATTGGCCAGCTGACACGTCTCCGAAGGAAAACCTAATTTTTGGTCCAAAGAGACGTGCTACGCTGTCCTAAAATACTAACAAGTCTAGTACTAGCATATAACAGGTAACATCTAATCTCATTCACAATATATCAAGGAACACTGAAATCAGTACAGGAATATAAGTGCTAAGTCTGAAATAAGTTTTTAGTACAAACCCGATATGTCTGGTGGGGACAAACCCACTACAAAAACTAAAATAAAAGTGCTCTAATATAACATGACTAGAGCATCGGCTATCTAGATAAAGAGGCTCCAGCTCTAGATAGCAAGTCTACCCAAGATCAGAGAAACTCGGATGGCAGCACCTCTAGCTCCTCCTCGGATGCGTACATCGTCTCCTGCAAAAGTCCGTACACCGTAGGATAGTACGCCTCATTTAAATCTGGAAGGGAACCAGGTCCTCAGTGGGACATAACAAGATACATAAAACATGCCATAAATAAATACTGAAAAATAAAGGGTGAGCTAACCATCTAAGTGTATGCTAGTGTAAAGACAACCTTGGTACGTATGGGAAGGCGTAGGCATAACGTCCAACGTCCTCTAGAGTGTGGTATCTGCAACGTCCATCATTCCGAAGAATGAGGTATCTGTATATATATATAACGTCCAACACTCTAAGGGACATGGTATCTGCAAAGTATATATACGTCCGTATCACTCCGAAGAGTGCGGTATCTGCAATAAAGGAGGTGGGTGTCCCATACGCCTACTAGTTGTCTTCCCCACCCAATGTGGATATACAAGTCAAATCCACAACGTGCATACCACGTATCTATATGCCAAGTCACAACTTTCTAGATAATCCTGACTACGTGCTAAACCGTGATGTGTGTTTCACGCACCGGTAGCTAATCGAGTATGCGAACCCGCATCCCAACATGAGTTTGCAATCGTGATGCGTGTACCAGTGTCAGGGTCTAGGAGGATATCAGAATACCCTCGTATCTGTAGATGAGTCTGCTAATGTCTAAGTCAGTTATACTACGTATCGACGTATTTGTCGACTGCACCCGAGTCAATCTCAGGCATACACAGTTATATGTATTTTGTAACAGGAATATATGCAATAATTTATAATTTAAACAGTAGAATTTGGCAAGGTATACTTGCCAAGTAAGAGATCCGTATAGTGCAAGCGTCCACAATAGTATTACGTTGGAGAAGTGAGGTTTTGGGTTTTGGGATGTATTGCATGGATATATATAGAAAATAAGAGGCGGTGGAAAAACTTAGTGTTTAAGAAAACTAAAACTGCTGCCGCTGCTGTTTCTTTCTTTTCATTGGTTTTGGTTTCGGTTGAGGGGTGTTTAGTAATATTAGTGCTAAGGAGCGGTGGAATGAGAAGCTTACACGTATGGGAAAGCAAAGCAAGTAAAATTGGATTTTGCTTCTGCTGCTGATATTTTCTTCACCTGATGGGTTGGGGTTGGGGTTTGGGTTTTACGCTCAAAGAAGTATACGCGGGGGAGAAAAGATAGGCGGTGGTTTTGTTACTGCTACTGCTGCTGTTTACGCGCGTAGAAGTATACACGGGGTGATGGTTAACGGTTTGCAGGTTTGGTTTTACGTTTGATCTAATAGAAAATTCTATTCTAATAAATTATATATATAAATCTAAAAATTATATTGGTGCATACGGTTAAGCTAGCTACTGTCCAAAGGGTCGCCTACCTGGGAGGTATGTCCTTCTTGCTGAGCTAGTACAGCTTCCTGAGTAGGACCATTATGGAGGTATGGTGGATAAACCGATGTCTGTCTCAGGGACTGGTCTCTCGGGGTAGTCGGGGTCCTATTGACATCATGTAAGGTGTTTGTTGCCTGATCAATCCTATTATCTGTGTGTCCACTGGGTACGTCCATCTTTCTGGTGGAAAAGAAACAAACAGGCTGCAAGCATTTAATAGAATGTTTGCGTAAAACAGGGTTTCAAGGTTGTTTGCGTAAAACAGAGATTTCAAAGAAGTTTGGCATAAATTAAGACTTCAGAGCTGTCCGCATAGAATCGAGATTCTAGATAGTCTGCGTAAAGTAGGGATTCGAGACTGTTTGGGTAAAGCAGAGATAGAGATTTTTGAAATTGTCTACGTAATACAGAGTTTCAAGCTGTCTGGCGTAAAGTAAGGATTCACTATCTGGCGTATATCATGGCTTCAGAGCTACTTGCGTAAAAGTCTGTTATACTTCCTGCGTAAAGTCTGCCTAAAACTCGCATAAAAATCTGTGTGCGTAAGGGTTGCTTGCGTAAAATCTAACATACGTCATTTTTATTGCAGCGTAAAATCTGCCTAAAACTCGCGTAAAAAGGTCTGCCAAAAAAAATCTGCGCGTAAAAGTCTAGTATACGTTTGCAGCGTAAAGTCTGTACGAGGAACTCTTTGTTTTCCTTGGATGAATTTGTCAGATAATTCAGTGAACCCATCTGACAAAAAGTACTGCACGATGATCGAGAGGGTGGCTGTGATGATGTTTCTGCACAAAGACCCAGGTTGTCGTTTAGTGACATATTTGATACACCACCCAAGGGAGGATTGAGTCTTCTGAATACGCTGCATATTCTATATTGATAGAAATTAGCTTTTACGTTCAAGATAAGACAAAACCTTGATGTTACGTAAAAAGCTGTTTCATGCTCAGGGCTCGAGGCATATCTCTGCATTTAATGCACGAGATTTTCCTTTGTCTTGACTGGGAAAGCTAAAATTATGACTAATACGCTTACATCACTTTCTTTGTGGTTTACGCCTAATCAGGCTATTCTACGCTGGTTATCAAGTTTATGCTGAGGTAGTTTCCTACATGTCTTGCATGACGTGTCATACGCAGGATTAGAAAAACTATAAAAACGTGGTTAGCAGTTGTCATAACCGCAGCGTAAAGTTGGCAGTCTCTTCATAGTTTGGCTTTTTACGCCAACAAGGGTAAAATATTTTTGGCGTAAAACTTGTGTTATCCAACCTAGGATAGTTGAAAGGAAAAAAGAAAAAAGATTTTAGTCAAGTGTGAATGAGATCCTTATGCTCTATTCCTATACGTAGGCTTGTTTGGTACAATTATGTAACCAAAACAATATAAGCTAGACCTGCATGGGCCACCACTAAAACCATGTCACGCCCCAGTCCCAAAATCGTATGGAACCAGGCCACGTGGCATTGGCCAACTGACACGTCTCCGAAGGAAAACCCAATTTTGGACCCAAAGAGACGTGCTACGCTATCCTAAAATACTAACAAGTCTAGTACTAGCATATAACAGTTAACATCTAATCTCATTCACAATATATCAAGGAACACTGAAATCAGTACTGGAATATAAGTGCTAAGTCTGAAATGAGTTTTTAGTACAAACCCGATATGTCTGGTGGGGACAAACTCACTACAAAAACTAAAATAAAAGTGCTCTAATATAACATGACTAGAGCATCGGCTATCTAGATAAAGAGGCTCCAGCTCTAGATAACAAGTCTACCCAAGATCAGAGGAACTCGGATGGTAGCACCTCTAGCTCCTCCTCGGATGCGTACCTCGTCTCCTGCCCAGATCCGTACACCGTGGGATAGTACGCCTCATCTAAATCTGGAAGGGAACCAGGTCCTCAGTGGGACATAACGAGATACATAAAACATGCCATATATAAATACTGAAAAAATAAAGGGTGAGCTAACCATCTAAGTGTATGCAAGTGTAAAGACAACCTTGGTACGTATGGGAAGGCGTAGGCATAACGTCCTACGTCCTCTATAGTGTGCTATCTGCAACGTTCATCATTCCGAAGAATGAGGTATCTGTATATATATAACGTCCAACACTCTAAGGGACGTGG
Source organism: Iris macrosiphon (assembly GCA_036927795.1). Taxonomy (NCBI): domain Eukaryota; kingdom Viridiplantae; phylum Streptophyta; class Magnoliopsida; order Asparagales; family Iridaceae; genus Iris; species Iris macrosiphon. The sequence continues at coordinate 149,642,265 of JAYESA010000002.1, read as the reverse complement.
TGTCTGCAAAGTATATATACGTCCGTATCACTCCGAAGAGTGCGGTATCTGCAATAAAGGAGGTGGGTGTCCCATACGCCTACTAGTTGTCTTTCCCGCCCAATGCGGATATATAAGTCGAATCCACAACGTGTATACCACGTAGCTATATGCCAAGTCACAACTTTCTAGATAATCCTGACTACGTGCTAAACCGTGATGTGTGTTTCACGCACCGGTAGCTAATCGAGTACGCGAACTCGCATCCCAACATGAGTTTGCAATCGTGATACGTGTACCAGTGTCAGGGTCTAGGAGGATATCAGAATACCCTCGCATCTGTAGGTGAGTCTGCTAATGTCTAAGTCGGTTATACTACGTATCGACGTATTTGTCGACTGTACTCGAGTCAATCTCAGGCGTACACAGTTATATATATTTTGCAACAGGAATATATGCAACAATTTATAATTTGAACAGTAGAATTTGGCAAGGTATACTTGCCAAGTAAGAGATCCGTATAGTGCAAGCGTCCACAACAGTATTACGTTGAAGAAGTGAGGTTTTGGGTTTTGGGGTGTATTGCATGGATATATATAGAAAATAAGAGGCGGTGGAAAAACTTAGTGTTTAAGAAAACTAAAACTACTGCCGCTGTTGTTTCTTTCTTTTCATTGGTTTTGGTTTCGGTTGAGGGGTGTTTAGTAATATTAGTGCTAAGGAGCGGTGGAATGAGAAGCTTACACGTGTGGGAAAGCAAAGCAAGTAAAATTGGGTTTTGCTTCTGCTGCTGATATTTTTTTCACCTGATGGGTTGGTGTCACGACCCGCACCCAGATAATTCAGGCACCGGTTCGCGAGTACGTCCAGCCTACGCCGCAGTGTCGGCGGTAGTACGCTGTCTAGGTCATATTCACAGGTAATTTAAAAACTAGCTCATTCACAAGAATAAATAGGCAAGGATAATAACAGGAAATAGGAATGCTAAGATTTCATAAGACAAATTTTGTGACATCCAAATCCACAGTTTAATACAGAACCAGAAGATAAATAGGGGACAAACCCGAGTACTATGCTGAAAGAAAATACTAGCTAACTGGCTAACTACTCCTCAAAAGTAGTCTCCTGAGTAGGAACCGGCTCCTCAATAGTATCATCTGCTACGTCATATGGGCCATAAAAGGTGGGGGCATAGTCCTCATCATCGCCTAAATGTCAACGGATCCAGTCAGGAAAGGAGCAAAGTACCAATACACAACAAGGCTTAACACTAAATAAATAGTGAAAACTGACTAAGTATCATGATAAAATTTTATACATAGTAAGTAGTAAAATTAACTAAGTGTCAAGTACTATAAATCAGGGATATAAGTAAAACAAGAATATAATGAGACAAGAAAATGGAACTGCAACAAGACAAAAGAAACTATGTGTGTAAAATTGTGTATTTAGAATACATAGTTGGCATGTAGGGGGTTATAAGGCTAATAAGGCACGTCATAGACAGCTAGCAGTCAGGAACAATCGAGTATAAGGATGATGGTACAGTCGCGTACTCAACAGCTAGCAGTCATGACATGGTGGAAATGGTAGACCACATGCCTCCTAGTATTCTCCCTCCCGACACGAAAAATCGAGACATGAAATCCAAATTCTAACACTAAGTGTAAACATCCAATGGTACTAGTAGAGAAATGAGCTAATTATCATAACATAAATAATAGACTTGAAGTGTAGGTACTTGCCTCGAAATAATTTGGAGTTGACGTAACGGTCACGATCGTGCCGGTACGAAATGTAGCCCCAAAACTAATATTCGAATAGAATTCCATTTGCCAAAATAATAGCGCCAGAGATTCCAAGGTCGACCAAAATAGTCCAAGATAGGTAAATAATCCAATTTGAGATTCGCCGAAGATCGAGATATTTCAGAAATATGGTTCGCACGTGGATCCACAAAAGACAGAAAATAATCCAATTAGACAATTTCAATTTATAAATATTTTCTGACTAGATCGTTACTGCTAAATGGATTCGTTATTTGAGAATCAGGGTTAAAAGTCAAATTAATACTTTAAATTTTGTTTTTAATAGTTTAACAACTAATAGTCTCTTTTATTATAACTACCTTGATTAAAACTGATGGAGGGTGCCGGTATTGGAGGGTGCAGCTGCGCGGTGAGCCTCGTCGGGACGCTGACAGTGGGACAACTGAGCACCCGAGGAGTTGTTCGAGGCGCCGAGTACAACTCGAGATGGCGTACGCGGTCTCGGTAGTTGCCGAGAAGTGAACAAGGCACGCGGAGAAGGTTTCGCCGGTCGGGGTTGACTTCGGCCGTGGGAGCGGTCCGGTCCGCCGGAGAGGAGCTGGGCACGGCTGGGGGAGGCGGTGCGGCTCGCTGTGGCCGGGCGGCTGGGTCTCCGCCGCTGCGGGCGGCTCGCGGCGAGGTCGGCAGCGACTCCGGAGGAAGGAGGAAGAGGGAGTGGGCGTGGGGCGGCTCCGACCGGGAGGGAAGGGCCGGCTTGCTCCTGGGGAGGAGGGCAGGAGGTCGGTGGCGAGGGGCTAGGGGATCGAGGTGGTGGCGGCTGCCGGTGCTGGGGGAAAGGGGGTGACCGGAGTTAGGGCTCCGGCGGACTGGGTTCTGATTTGGGGGGGGGGAGGAGAACGGGGAGAGGTTTAAACAAGGGAGAGCCGCGGGGGGGGGGGGCTGGCCGGAAGAGGCGGGGAGATGGGTGACGTGCAGCGAGGGGCGCGGGGGCTGACGCAGGCTCCGGCGACGTGGCCGGAGCCTCCGGCGGGAAACGCGGGGTCCGGGTCGTGGGGGGAGAAGGGTCATGCGGGTCGGGTCCGAGCGGGTTCGGGTCTGGCCGACCCGACCCGACCCGATAGCTAGAAGGCTGGGCTGGGCCGGGCCGATTGGTTTAGGGTTTGAGTTTGATTAATTAAAAAATAAATAATAATAGTGAATTAATTAATAAAATAGTTTTGAGGTGAATAAAATAGGTCCGGGGCCCAAAAATTTTCAGAAAAATTACCCTAAGTCCAATTTTTTATTTTACACCATAAAATATTATTTTTATAATATTTTAATATATTTTAAAAGTATTTAATTTTATTTAATGCCAAAATCACCTTGTTTTTAATTAGCAAAAATTCCCGAAAATTCCAAAAAATTCCGAAAAATCCAGTTTTAAAAATCTTGAAAGAATCAGGGGGTTTACAGTTGGGGTTTGGATTTTACGCTCGGAGAAGTATACGCGGGAGAGAAAAGATAGGCGGTGGTTTTGTTACTGCTACTGCTGCTGTTTACGCGCGTAGAAGTATACGCGGGGTGATGGTTAACGGTTTGCAGGTTTGGTTTTACGTTTGATCTAATGGAAAATTCTATTCTAATAAATTATATATATAAATCTAAAAATTACATTGGTGCATACGGTTAAGCTAGCTACTGTCCAAAGGGTCGTCTACATGGGATAAATTAGGAAAAATTTATAATAGCTCCATAAATCCTCTAAGTGCTGAAACTTCTCAAAATAAATCTAATAAAATATATTCTCTCTATTTAGCTCATAATTAATACGTTTTCAGGATTAGGAATTTTACAATATTTTATAGGACAAATAAAGAGTATTCATGACTTTTTAAATAAAACTTCTCACTTTCCGTTGTTAACCTCCGATTTGGGGGTTAAAAAAATATGGACAAAAGAAGGTTAAATAAATCTTCACTTAACCCTTTATGATTTCCTTTCCTAAACTCACATTCTCAAACCAAGTATAATTTTTTTTCCTTACTTAGGGTCAGTATGGATAGATTTTTTGAAATTTTGTTTTGAAAACAACTTTCTAAGATGTTATAAAGTCATTTTCTAGATATACATATTTTGACTTTGGGTTTAGTTACTTTCATCTGAAAAATATTTTTTTAGAACAAAATTTAAAAGCTTTTGTTTGGTAAATTTTGTAGAAAATAATTTTTATTATAAAATTTTATAAAGCATTTTCCCCCAAATTGTTGGCAAATTGTTCCTGACTGCATTATTGTCCACGGAAAGCTCCTGAATCAGATTGCTCATGTCTTTATAGGAAGGTCCACCCTTCTCCGCTGCTCTCTGTGCCATTTCTCCTAGCTCCCTTGCCCTTCTCCTCCTTTTCTTGTGCTTCTTCTCCGTCCACAATCAGCTTCTTGTCGTATATTTGATCCGCAAACAAAGGCCAAATGATGATTGAGTATCGCTATATGTGACATCCATCCCCTTATGATCAAGTCCGATCCTTCGACCCTCTCCTCGAACTCTTTCGGAATCCACTCGTCGCCGCTTCTCCTGACCACCTAAACGAAAGGATGGTTGGAGGCCTCGAGGCCAGAAGCCATCTTTCGGAACTGGCTCGTGGAGGCGCTTGTTGACGACGGAGGAGAAGGGGATATCCAAACATAGTCTTAATTTTTTTCTAACTTAACTTTCTTCACCCTTAATCCAACAAGTTGGAAATTGTTGTCCCTAAATTTTATGTTCCAATTATATCTCCTCTCACATGCAATTGTAGGTCCTATTGATACTAATCGATGAAAGCTATAGAGATCCTTTCATTAATGAACTATAACTCTTTCTTTCGACATGGTCTACAATAGAATATACAACCTAGAGTTGTTCAAGCATAACCTAAAATGGACAAAGAAGCATTTTTGTCCCTAATGTTTGGATTGAGAACAAATTTGTCCTTAAAG